>MNCI01010476.1:195366-328632 GCA_015680685.1 Gnetum montanum
GCGTTACTAGGAAAGCAATAAATAACATTAATTAAACCTATCCATGCACTGCAAGGTTTATCCACAAAGCTCGTCTTTATTGCCGTACACAACTTGCGTTCAGGTACAAAGCTGCTCGAATAAAGAACCATTCACTTGGGGGACTCCTACTGCAGGCACATGGAAAATATTCTATCTCTGGGGTGATCAATCCGCCAGAGCTTCGCTACTTTACGCCTACGGTGTCAAATGAGGGGAGTGTCGCCTCTTATTTATAGATTTGGCGGCGGACCGCAATATCGCGTACGCGATATCGTAGGGAACGATGCAATATCGCAGGGGATGCAATATCGTGTCGGCCACGATATCGCGTACACGATATCGTGGCTTGTGCAATTCGCTTCTCATCAACTATCATCTATCATATTGTATTATATGGATGTGTTGTTTTGGAAAGATATTGAAAGAGAAAAAACTGTTCTTCTCAATGAGTTAAAGATGAAGATTTAAACACCTTAATGTTATTATGTGAATATGGTTTATTATTTTTAGAATCAAAATCCTTGTATCAATTTATTGTATGCACTCATATCTTGCATATGTCAAGGAAAGACAAATTCTCTAATGTAGTTCTTCAAGGTTTATGAGACTGTAGTTGGTACTTTTAAGAATTGCAATGATTGAGAAAATAGAATATTTTTTGGAAGGAAATGCACCAAAATCCTAAGTATATTCCCTTGGTTCCAACAACAATACTCCACTTTTATAACCATAATTCTTCTTTTTGATACCATTTTTGTTCCTAAGATATTGGGATGATTCTTATTATTGTATTTATTATTAGATTAAATATTAAGAATTTATATTACCTTAGTTTCTAACAAAAATATATTGGGAAAACAATTAAAACATAGGATATATTGAAAACAAACATCCAAGGGGCAAGGCAAAAAAAATTTGTTAAGGATGCACTAGTGAGTACAAGCCTTCTTTTACTCTTTGCAATTGCACATAACAAGTTAGATTGAGTTAAACAACTCCTTAATTTTATATTTGTAGGTTTCAAAAAAAACTAAAAACTAAAATTCCCATAAAAAAAACACAAAGAGAACATCAATTCTTGAAAAATTAGAAAAGGGAAACATTAAAAGGAGAGCAAAAATACAAGATAACTTCTTGTCAATCCAACATAATAATGAAATAGATAGATTTTTATAAAAACAAATTCAAGAAAGATTTTAAAAGTTTATTATCGTTATAAATGTGAATCCACATACAATATGACCATATATGAGGATGAGAGGTGCAGTTTATGCATTTGGAAAGTTTTGGGTTGATGGAAGGATGATGTAAGCTATAAATGTTATTAAGGCCTCTTGGCTTAAACACGACAAATTTCTTGATCCAAAATAAAAGATGAGAAAAAGGATGAACTTTAGTAGGATTTAGATTGATTGGTTAAAGTAGGTAGCTTTGCAAGTCACCGTGAGGATTGTATTGTATAAATATGCATACCTTTAAATAATTTGATATTTAAAGAATTTTGGTGGTTGAAATTTTTTTTTAGGATACCTTGTCTACAGAGTAAATTGCATAGTACACTAGTTGCTTGTGTACTGATCCATGAAATACAAAGTCAATCATTGGCAGTTAAAATAGCATCAATTTTCATAACTTTCAGGACTCTGATGACAGTTAAAATATTCTCTAACTGAAATTCACAGGCACATGATGGCTGTAATGCATAACTGGAACAAGAAAATAGCAATAAAAGCAAATTTGGTCAAATAATCTATCAAGAAACCATTGTTGTCATGCTACCCACCACCAGGAATGAAAAGTCTCCAGACAAATAGCCGAAGAATCAAAACTATTTTGCACGTGGAATCAGAATCAGAATCCAAATCCGAATCAAAAATATGCGGGAAAAACTGAATGTTTTGAATTCTGGCAAACCCACGTTCACGTCCACTGTCTGGCCTGCTGCCATTCACAATCGTGACAGTGACTGCATCATTTATAATTGCTGTCTCTCGGTGACCAATCCCCCATATTCAAGCATTACAATCGTTTGCTTTTTCTGGTTGGGTCTCTTTCTTATGCTACTGTGAAGGAAGACTTTTAAACAGAAAAGGACGTACACTTTTCCTGAATTCAAGCAGAAACAAAAGCTTGCAATATCCCATGATTTTGTTTACGTAGTTGCGATGCAACTGAAATGTGAATGTTGATGATGGCCTTTTGTGAGTTAAATATCTCTGGGAATTTGTGGGTTCCTTGAGAAATATGTAATTTTGGTAATATATAAGAAGATCAGTCCAGACAAGTGTATCATAGAAAATAAATGCAGCTATAATGTTTCAGTTTCATACACTTCGGAAATGTTTTAAGGATAAATATTTCATTGGGGTTACACATGCATGTTACCATAATATTCATATTCTAGTGTTGGAGAAGAGACACCAAAAGTGTACATTCTGCAATCCTCAAAGTTACACAGCCATTTTGGCTTTAACATTAAAAGTTACACAGCCAAAATGGTAACACAATCAAAGTTACATTCATGATACACAGCCAAGCAGGGCTTTAACATTCTCAAAGTTACATAACCTACGTGATATGGTGCTATAGGTAGCCCCTGCTCCATCTAGTTGCCCTACTAAGTTTAATTGGGGTGTGTGAAAAAAGCTACTTTAATATATATGTGTTTGTGTTCGTGTTGGTTTCTATGAATTTTTGATGGGTAACTTGATTTTGCCTGCAATGATTTTCTTTTATAAAATCCTGAATATGCTAAATTCAAGAATTCTCCCTCTGTACCAGTAAATTCCTAAACAAAAGCCTTCTCATGCAGTAAGTTTTTCTTACATTTTTTGTTTTCTAACTTTCCTTAACATAAAATACAAGTACTCGACAATATATTTACCAGTGAAATTAGCGAAAGTTAAATTTATTAATAAAAAATACAATCAAGTTAAGAATAATATGGAACAAAAAGTAGTCCGCCCCATTTTGTTGGACAAGGCTGGATCACGATGATGATGATATTATGGGACAAAAACTTTGGAAGGTTCTACTATTACCAAAGCTGACCGGATTCTTATTCTTTGGGAGACAAACTGCACCTAATACAAAAAGGACAGCATTCAAATCACATTGTGAAATAAAACCTTATAAGATTCTTGTTTATCATTAAATTTCACTGTTTAAAATCTTAACAATTTCCAGTATTCATGTCTTTTCTTGTATGCCATTATTTCTCTTTTGACATACCCCTTTTCCTACATCGGTTCCAGCACGTCATAATGCAAGAGCATCCAGAGAGAACATTCCTTGAATCCATAAAGATAAACGACCATTCTTATTCGCTTTTCCATAAAATGATCCAATAATTCAATCCTTGTAAACTCTGCTTTTAAAAAACTATTCTGTAACATTAGCCCATTAACAACTCCATTTTGTCACATCTAGGCAATGTGGCTTCCTACTTTTATGCCAATGCTTTCTCAGAAACCGCAACTGATGATGCTTCCAAACACAAGAAATGTGACACTATCAATTATAGCAATAACGCTTTAAAAAGCTACAAAAAAATAGAAGCCACGAGACCTGTGGGTATGTGAGAAATTAGGATTCAGAATCAGCTGATCGAATCAAGTTACCTTAACTTTTACGCCAAGGCATGGCATGGGCAGAAATGACTGCTTTTTATACCAAATTTAGTACTTCATATTTCTTGTGATCAGTCATGGAAAGTCACTGCTTGACATACATTTGTCAAGAGGGGGTACAGAACAAGTCATGTTTATTAATTACCGAACTTGAAACGGAAATTTGGTTTTTGGTCTTATGAGTGTCTTTCAGCAAGACATTATTAGATACAAATGTCCTGAATCGAGGTAGGGATGAAGAAAAACCTAACTTCCCTTTTTTGATTTCTACTTGTATTTGGTTAACCACTATGCTTCATACAAGGAAAGCTTCATCCAAATCTTCCATATAGCCAAATGGCCCAAAACCATCTACACTTTCGAATCCGATTAATTATCCATGTCAAAACTTTTTGTTTGATAGGTGTTGCTGGCAGTGGGTGGTGCTCCTCTATAGCTGTTGCTGTTAATGGGCGATTTGAAAAACTATAATATTCCGTGATTTCCCCAAATTCAGAAACTCTGTTTGCTTCTCAAAACTTGTTGCATTAAATCTGGGAATAAAACTACTTGTTTTGGCATCATACAACTTCAAACTATTGAAAAAAAAAATAGTTGCAAACAACCACTACTAATAATTTCTTTTGAAAAAACTTATCTATGTTTATCCTGAAGTTTATTTATGTTCATGTAGATCTAAAAAATCTGTCAAAACAGTATTCTATACAGAATATATCAGTAGCAATAAATCTTCAGAACTGGAGATTTGTCTACTATTCGTATAGTTTAAACAGATACTGATGCCTTAAATGATCCATATTTTATTTGCTGCTGCACATTTTATTTAGCGTTGCATATTATTCCATCTTTCTTGAAGGTGATGTAATCTCATTATTATTGTTTTCCTCCTTGTTAATTAGCATTCATATTGATATAAAAAGTTGCATGCATATATTCCACTTCAATATTTTTTCTTCATGGATTTGAAGCTTCTTTTTCTTTTGCATTTCATTTTGTCATTTCTCCAAATTTTTTTCTGTAACAAAATTTCAAGTTCCTTTTAAATTCATTATTATATCTAAATTTTCAATACTCTACAATTTTTCTTTTTATATCATTATTGTTCTTAAGATTTTGGGATGATTTGTTTCACCTCATATTGCTATTTTTATCATCAGATAGAATGTCAGGAATTTAAACATTATCTTAGCTTCTAACTTATACAACAATGAATCAAAAATGAAAGATCCAGCTACATGTTGATTTAGCAATGATAGAATTTAGTTTTACTTCTCATAGATAACTCTAATTTATCAAGATTAGGGAGATCATTTACTTGTTTCTCATTTATATTGGCCAGCTATAATTCTTGATATGAACAATTATTCATGATTCAATTTTCAATAATTTCTCTATACCCTGAACTCATGTATTCATGAACTTTCATTAATTTATCTTATTTGTGATCCCAAGTATATTCATGAATTTTCCCTGATGGGGAAGATAATATAAGGTTTATAAAAATAAGTGGTTGAATTGATACCCTAATTTCTTAATCCTAAATAAAGAAAAGTTAAGAGTAAAAGGGCTGATGCAACTCAAACGTTTTATTTTTTACTACACGATAGAGAGTATGAAATGCACAGTCAAAAAAGAATACAGTCAACACCTTTACTGACCAGCTAACAACTAATGAAAATGAATTAAATAAATTTATTGATATTTTTACAATATTTAAAAAAATTAATGATTAAAATTTTTGTTACAATAAGATATGTGTTTCTCGAAGAGTTCTTTCAATAGCAGCTAGTCAATTGAATATGGATGGACACAATACAAGCTTAAATAAACTAAGCATGAAAAGAAAGTTCATGCATCATTAGTACTCAATCTTAAGTATCAATTTTCAGAACTTGTAACTTTTCCATCACTTTTGTTATTGTTGTTGTTAGGCTGCTTTTCAACAGAATCACATATTGTATGGAAGCTACAAAAAGCATTGTAGAAAATTATTTATTTGCTTTGTTAACTTTGCAAAAGCATATGATTTTGTCATTAGTAAAAAGTTATGGTTGCACCTAAATAAATTAGGCATCCCCATAAAATTGATGACATCAATCCAAAAGCAATATGAAGAAGTCACCATTGAGCTTAAAGCCAGGGAATCAAGGGATAATTCTTAGTTCTAGAGAAATCCTGCAGTAAATGATGCCATTTATTCCCCATTCTCTTTAATCTCTTTATTGATGAGTGGCAGGATTGGATATGTACAAAAAACTATCTATTGATGCATAAATTTTGGATACAACAACACCCGAAAAACTTGTTTAGGAAGATTATTGCCTAGGGTGCCTCTTATATGGGTATGGGAACCTAAGAATAGTCTCAGCTGGTAGGGCAATGTGACATTTTGTGATATATAAAGATGCTGGTAAGTTAAACGATTTTAAAAAAGAAATATAAAAGGCAGTTCAAGATAATTTTGACAAACACACAAATGTTTGCTTTATAAATTTTCAACAATAAAATTTGTATTTCAATAAAACATAAAATTAAAGCAAGAAATAGCTCACATCTTGGATAGGCTTAATCTGAGTTCTAAAATAAAATGGGTTTTGTGTTTAATCCACAACATAGAGACCACAGTTAAGTTGTACAAATACAAAATGACAGAATGAAATTATGACCTAGCTCAAAACAAGCATAGATGAAAGGACTTCTAGTGCAACCTTGTCTACTAGTGTTTGCAAGAAACATATCTTTTCTAACAAGCCTACAACCTCTGAATCTACTCGTTGCTTTGCCCCAAACTGCCTTTGGGAGAGCCATTGAATAAGCAACAAAAGAGAAAACCCTAACATTTTCCACCATGACTCCACTTGGAAAAACCCCACCATCGTAGCTAGCTTTCTGCTTTCTCCCTATCCTCTTTCCTTGTTAGAAAGAATTTATAAAGACTAGTCTAGCACATGAGGAGCCACCACCTGCATGTAACAGCCATGGCAATTACTACCCATGCATAACGTCCACCGCCACCACCCACGCATAACCTCCATTGTAACATCCACTGATCACATGTAGAAACAACAACGAACACCACCAATCATGTAGCAAAGAAATGCCCAGCTCCCACCACCTATGCACAGGTAATGGTTGCAAAAACATGTAGTAGTAAAAATGACATGGAACCATGCCCCAGCTGTTGCTTAAAGGGCAACTGCATGGACTTGGCATAGGAGAAACATGCTACTACAAAAATACATAGCATTCAGAGAAAACTCTATTAGAAATATGAACTCCTGTTTTCATAGGAGAATAAAAATAGCAACACCATCTCATGTTTTGTTTCTGTTGTAACCTGTATTGTATTGTATTGCAGCCATCTACAACAACATTGTTTGGTAGAAGTGTCATTCGCCCCCACACTGCATACAAGAAGCCACCTCACATTTGCTTGCATTGCCACCACTTTTGTGGGAGTCACAGAGGAGGCTTTGGAAGGTCCCCGGCAATTCTCTGTTACAATTCTCAACATCTCTGCCATGCCAAAACCAACCAAGCATGCCTCCATTCATAGTGAAGATGGACAGAGAAAGGTGCAGATTTCTTGCAACTTCCATTTCTTTTATGTATCATTTGCAGATTAACCATAAATGGATCACACGTTTTTAAATTGTGTAGGGAAAAATAATTTGCAACTAAACTTTCATTGCTGTGGTAGGTAACATTTGCATCTACATGGAAGGCAGACAAATGGGAAACCTTGTGAAGGAAAGGCAGTAGGGATGACCACTGTAAATGGGTAATAATTGTTACAAACCGATGACCACTGTAAATGGGTAATAATTGTTACAAACCAAGAAACTCCCTCTAAGCTAAATAATCTATAGTTGTCAGTACCATAGCTCATATTTGAGAATACTAACTTTCAATCACTTCACACCCTAACTCCTTTGCTTTTTTTTTTATTAACAAGGGATAATGATAGGTTACATAAGTGATAATTTCATTGGCTTGTTAGGTAAAGGTTGGTACATAAAGGCATGCTTAAGTTACCATTAAATTCCTCTGTAAGTTCTTTAAATTTTCTAAATTATCATGTTTCTTGCCTATTGTCAAACCAAAGAATGACTGTATGATGTATGGCCAACATGATAATTATTGAAGAATAGAGCCATTTCTAAATTGTGACTCAAACTTACAACCCATTTCATTACAAGATAATGAGTTAAAACCATAGGACTTTTAACTATCTATGGACTAGAACTTATTTAATCAAGGCCTCGTGTTGGCATGGGAGTGTTGACATCAACACTATCAACATGTTATTAAAATAGGATTCCATATAGTGAATCTACTTCCTTATGCAAACGACACCACCATAATTTGTACCTCAAATGAAGGTGTGCAAAATATGTTGCGAATTGTAGAAAACTTTTGTTTGTATTTTGACCTACAAATCAATGTGTAGAAAACAAAAATAATGATTTAGGGCACAAGAAATGCAAATTATAATTTTAAATTCAGGATTGTAAATGTAGAAATAGTGAATTCCTTTAGATACATGGGTTTTCATGATGTGAATAACTACAAATACGATAATTGTATGCAATTAAAAAAATTTAAACCATTAGGATTGTGGGCTTAGAAAGTTAGAAGAAAGAAAATTTTAGGTTGTGATTTATCCTACAATGTCATATGGGTGTGTTGACTAGGGTTAGGCCTTAGTGGAAAAAATTAGCAAGTTATTGAAAAGGTGCAAAAACTATTTTTATTAGATGAATTGAAGGTGAAGGCAAAATGTGACTTACTTCCCTTAGAAACTGAAAATTTAAGAAATACCGATCAAATCAAACTTTTCAAATCTTTTAGTGAAGATAAAAAAAACACAAGGATGGTATTACTAGGAGATGCAGTTGTTAAATACATTAAATATCTTACTAGAGTTGGTACAAAGTAATCCTACGCCTATAAACAGCTAATTAAGGACCAGATGCCAACAAGTTAATTAAGAACCAGATGCTAAGAAAGTTATAGTCAAATATGGAAAGCCAGAAAAAATTTCCATTGAACTATCAGTTAGCTGAGAGCCTTTGCAGGAAGCATATTACAGATAATATATTAAAATTTCATGGAAATACTTTTGTTTAAACACCGACAAAATGCATGCCATGTTCGTAGGTTCCTTCCTGGAAGTTGCAGAATCCTTCCAAACTCGTAATGATGGCAGCAGAGCAGACCTGACCTGACCGGACCTGTTACACATGCCATGTGAAGAGAGAGGGAGGGGGCACCAGACCAGCAACTACTGAAAACAAAATCATAGCCCAATCGGGAAGACTAATATTATGCGGCAAAAATAAAACGTTTTGATTTCTTCCACGCCCACGTCACTGTCAACAACAGGGGAGTTGCTGGCCTGTTGCCATTTCTAGCCCTGACACAGCATCTGCAATTTCTGTTAGTATAACCAATCCAATGCAGAGATTGAAGGCATACATTTGACGTTACAAAAAGCCCACTTTACATGAATTTAAGGAAAACAGAAAAGCCTCCAACATTCCATGATTTGGTTCCCTCTAAGATCTCAGGGTCCTTTAAGGGAAGGCCATTTTGTTAATCCAGAACCAATATATCATAGAAATTAAATGCATTGGTTGAATTTCAATATAATGTTTCAGCTTCTTAGGTTTATAAATGTTTAGGGATCAAATCCAATATTTTAAAATATGTAAAACGGAGGTTAAGGATTTGGTTCCTATTATGATGTCTTACATGAAATATAAAATTACAAGATTAATATATTAAGTTGTGTTAATTAAGAAAACGGCAACTAATCAATAAAAGAAGTCGGGATTTGAAGAGGCATAGGATCCCATGTCCTCAGCATGGAATGCCTTTGCCAGGTTAGACGCCACAGATTACCTGGTCATGCCTTCGGTAACTTTTTATTAATTTAACCTTAAATAGATCAATCCAATATTTCTGCCTCCCATGCATAATCAAATTCCAAAACCAAAGTCTTTTAATGCAGTGTAATTCTTGATCATTTAATAAAATACCAATCATACTGGTGAAGCTAAAAGCAAAATTGAATTTATTAATAAAAATATTCAAGCTAGGCATAACATGGGACAAAAGTTTTGAGTCTAACGTTACAAAAACGTGACTATTCTAATAGAGACAAAATGCCCCTGTTCCACAGAGAGAGAGTTAATCATAAAGTCAATCTCTAATGAAAGAACATCCATGCAGCACTTTCCTTGGATGCTAGAAAACTCAATGCCATGACAAACCTTTGCATCCATAAAATAACCCAATAATTCCATCCCTGTAAACTCTGCTTTTCACATCTGTTACAGAAAAAGCTATTCTTGTTGGTCTGGTAGCATCAGCCAGCCTATCAGCTACTCTTTGTCATGATGGTAGTGTGTCTTCCACTACTTTTGCTTATGCCAATGCTTTTCCCATAACAGCCACTGATGATGATGCTTCCAAAGACACCAGAAAGGTGATAGTATCATAGCAATAATGCTCAAAATGCTCCAAAAAGCAGAAGCCACAAGACCCATGACCGTGAAACTGATACCACAATTCAGAATCAAGCGAAAGAATCAAAGTATCTTAACTTGTACGCCAAAACAATGGCACGGACAGAAACTGCTGCTTTTTATACCGAATGTAGTAATTTATATTTCCTGTGATCGGTCACGGAAACTGAATGCTTGACATACATTTGTCAAGAGGGGATACAGATTAGCTTATGTTTTGGGTTTGGCCTTTTCCAACAACAA
Organism: Gnetum montanum; assembly: GCA_015680685.1. Classification (NCBI taxonomy): domain Eukaryota; kingdom Viridiplantae; phylum Streptophyta; class Gnetopsida; order Gnetales; family Gnetaceae; genus Gnetum; species Gnetum montanum. Next base: position 205,790 of record MNCI01010476.1, read on the forward strand.
ATATACATACAAAAGTCCTGAATTGGGAGAGACAGAGGGGAGAAATAAAGGTTCTGCAATATAACATGACTCCCTGCCTTCCCTATCTTTCAGGATAAGAACAACTCAGGAAGCATCTGCTATGCTGAAATGAATGAACACAAATAAAAGTAAATATGAAGTATTTTCTGGTTCAGGAAGTTAGATGGTTATGCAATCAGTGTGGACAGGAGGTTCTCCATGTCCTGTGCATCAGACCATTCGTGAACTTCAGCCTTCACGGTCTCCTGGTTCATTTGCACCAAATTCCACAACGGATATCTGTCCACAAACAAATACCCAAAACAAAAAACAGTTTAGATTAGGGCCACAATCTTTGGTAAAAAAAATCTATCATAAAAGCCCACTGGAATTTTGGCCTTAATCAAAGAGAAGGGAATACTTACTCTTTCCTGGGAAGAACACAGTCATCAGCTCTCAGTTTCAAAGAAGGGCAGAAATCACCACTTCCATCACCAAGGTAGAAGAATTTCTTGCCATCCAATAAATTTCTTAGCTCCTCTATGATCATTCCCTGAAAAATTTACATACAAATGTTAGAACCGACTCGACTTGTTACATTTATAAAAATAACACGTACGTACGTATATATAAAATTCTAGAAATTCAGACCTTGCACATGTTGGGAGGGCACAGGGGGCAGCCGTGAGGAGGTCCAGTGGTGAAGGGATGGTAAGGCTTAATCCTGAGCCGTCCATTCTCCTCCACAGTTGCAGGGTTGGTCTTGATTTCTGTGAAGCACTGTAGAAGCCCATGGTGGGCAAGAATTGTCTTTATGAAAAACACGTTTGCATCACTCACAATTCTCAAATCACACCTGTTCAGCCCAACAAATCATAAACATTAGTACAGTGATTTTTCCACAACAAATGGAATTCCATAACTCCCAATCATGATGTGAATAGAGAGCACTGAAGCAAGATAGAAAATATTATCAAAGCCCAAATGTGACAATAGCATTATGCCTTGTAGAGACAACATTGTCAGATCATAAACAGCAATAGATGTATGTATAAACAAGTGTACACAGAATCAGGAACAATTAATTTGTAACAAAGAGAAAGAGATCCACTCACCCTAGCGAATGAAGACGCTTGATGGCCCTGATAGTAGCAGGATACAGAGGAACTGTCTTTGCTGCTTTCTCAATATCTGCAATTGTTTTTCCTTGAGCATGTAGCTCCCCCATCATCTTGTCCTAGAATTTTACAAAATTTGACACACCAGTCAGCCATAATAAGAAATAACGTCAAGTCCCAAATCTTAATGCTAAGAACAAAGAGTCAAAATATCTGACATATAATCTTCCTCCAAACCATTAAAAGAAAGAAAGAAAGCACCAAACAAAACACCTCATTAAGCAAAAATCTGAACAGCCCTAAGAACAACACCACGACAGTATAACACCCATCAAGAGCAGTTTCAAAGCTTCCCACAAACAAGACCATACAGGCGAAGGAAAAATCCAAACATAAATCCAGCCCAAACCCAAAAACAAAAACACAAACCCAATTTTAAAATTCATGCCAAATCTGCGCACAGAGAAAAGAACATACAAACAAATCTAAATCACCCAGACTCAGCCAAAACAACAGAACCAAAACCCAATCAAGAAATAGCCGTTACAACAGAGAATCTTGCTCACCATTGCAGAATTCCAGGGAAGAGTGGTAAGCAGGGACTCAAAAAGCTGCGAAACGCCGAGCTTCTCCATGACCCAGGGATCGCTATCACAATTGATGATGGTGAGATCAAAATCAAAGACGACAACAATCTTGCTTCCCACAGGGGAATCAACAGGAACAACTTCTTCATCACCCACAACAAGACCAACATCATCAGAAACAACAACAACATTCTCTTGCTGCTGTATCTTCTCCATATTATTCCCTCCAAAACAATACCCACGAAAACAGATCTCAGATCTCAGAGACGATGACCGATATTTACTGCAATGAAGAGATTGCAGAACGAAATGCTGCTTAAATAGGCCGGGCTTGAGGGATCGGGAGGGAATAAAGCTAAGGCTCCGGGAATATGCCACAGCACAAGGAACTTGATTTACAGAGAACAACGCACTAATTCCCTGAATATTCCTTGTCATCTTTTTTTTTTTTTTTTTTTTTTGTGAAAAAAAATCTCACACTTCTTGTTGATCAAAACTGCCGATATCTTCCACTGCCGCTGCTTAGAAACGCGTTTTGCTTTTCTGGGTTTTCTTGTTCGAGAAACGCCTCCCCTGATGAGCTGTTTTGTTTCCTGTTTTTCCTATGACTGCACTTGATCAAAATGAGGCTGCTTTTTTAAATTCTTTTTTTTTATAAAATTTTAATCCAAGAACTCTCTGTGGAATCGTTGGCATTTGTTTCTCTGGTTTTCTTGGAATACCGGGTAATGGGTATCTTGGGTGAATTAGATTCGCATCTTTTCGATGAATTCTGTTGTTCGCTGTATCTTTGTCCCTAAACTTTTGGAAGCTTCTCCAATGCTACGTGGTACTCATCTCAAGTGTGGATTTATTAAATATTTTTTTTTGTTTTTCGAGGGAAAACCTTATTCCAAAGGTGAGACAACGGTCATCTTGTGGCCGAAAGATCCGGAAACGTCGAGTCGTCGACCATTTTATTTTATTTTTTTAAAATTAACAATATGTCTTGGTCAAGCGTCACGTTTCAGAAAAGAACACTTGCAGCCACTGGGGTTAAAAAACTTCACAAACGAATTCCGTGTGCCATGGGAATTCCACCGACGATTTCCGACAACATGAAAATGTTGCTTTGGTACTACCTTCTTCATCTGTAAATGTATGTTGTTATAAACACTGGATTATTCATGTGTTTCACAATAGTTTATTTAGGATTACATTAGTGCCTCGTAAAACCATAGACGGTAATTAAATGAGCTATGCTTTACTTACATCATCAACATTAGATTTATTGACTAATTAGAATTTTATAGCTATGTTTTACTTATAAGAATCAAACTTGAAGTTTCTAAATCAAGATTCTTATAGCTAAGCTAACACTTCATTGTTATTCCATCAACATAAGCTAACTTTAAAGGTCACAAATATATATTTACATTTAGTATGGTGTGACTTGAAAACAACATGCTACTTTGATTATATGTATGTCTAAGTCATATAGCCAACACTAACTTTAGCAAAATACAACAGCACAACAAGCTTAACTTGCTTAACCAATTAGCTTTAACCATAGGAATATAACAATGCCTTAAGAATGACTTGAATTGGCAATTGCTTACATGCAAATCCTTATTAGACAAAGAGCTAACTATTTAAGCCACCTCTCTTTGGTGTAGCTAATACTTTACTTATTTGGAGGGTGTTGGAACTCAAAATAAGTAAAACATAGGTACACCTCAAGAAGTTTATAACTTAGTGCTACCTAGTAGATTTTGAACCTATGAACTAGGGGTTACCAAGCCAAGATTCGTACCACTAGGTTAATACTCTACTTATTTGACTATGTATATATCTAAGTCATATAGCTAATACCATACTTTGTTATAACTTAACAATGAGGTGTTAGTCTACTAGTAAGACTTTTGATTTGGAAACTCTAAGTTGTGGGTTCAATTCTAGTGAGCAATGTTGAGTTATAAACTTCTATATACCTTGAGATGTACCTATGTTTAAATTATCTCAAGTTCCAACACCCCCTCATGCTTTGTTATAACTTAAGCAAACTCTAATACTTCAAGGAAAGCTCAAACTCATGATCTCTTACATATAAAGTAACAAACTTACTAATTGAACTATGCTTTTATTGGTTAAAGAGTTGTATCATTAATAAGTATCACTACCAACAAGCGTTATTACACTTAAGGTTCACACTCCAATGCTCATCTTTGTAGCTTAGCTTACTTTTATACATGATTGTGTTATCACTCAAAAGCTCAATGCTTCTCTTACTAACTAGGTCTTGGAAAGGGCAATTGAGTAGCAAAAACCTAACCTCTTTTAAAGTAGATGTGCCCAACATTAGCATGCTTTTTAAAACAGGGTATGTAAATCCAACAAATTCAAAGTATCTACAAGATTATGAGCAGATTTACCAAATTTAAAGGATTTGGATTTCCTTTTTATTTTATTTTCTACTTTTTTTTAAAAAAAAAGAAGAGACCACTTCTAATGATAGATTATGTCACGAGCTCCTCAATGCAACCCTCTTCACCTAGGCATGAATTACACAAAGTTAGGCGCGTACTAATAATCAATTTCAAATCTATATGCAAAAGCTTATGAACAAGGTGGATCAGTAACCTTGTTGTAAGGACATAACGTGTCTTTTTCCAATATCCAACCTAAATAAAAATTAAAAAGGGCAAATAACAGCGTGATCCTTTGTGATGCAAATACTTGACACCATTTCCAATCACGAACAAAATAATCTTGCTGCACCCTTTCCAATCACAAAATCCTCCCCAAACAGACGAAAAGCATACAATCAAGCAGCCCCTGAATCCTAAAAGACACTACCCAAAAACTCAAAAACTCAGAATCGTATTATTATTAACATAGGCAACGTAAGTGTAAAGCCTTAAAGCTAACAGCAAATCCAAAACCGCTTGCAGGTATGTAAAATCCTCTCCCTTGCCAAATAAACGGTAATCACAACAAGATTAGTTGCTGCATCAACAGCCCGCCCAACACATCTTACTTCTGCATATGCTTCATTCTGTTTTCAAGAAACCAAATTCAAAACTAAAAACATAAAAAAGCAAAGAAAGAAGAAAGAATAAGATGAGAAGGAGAAATTGCTTGCATTTGGGTAAGCTGATTCACGAAGCAATCGTTGTTTGCCTCGGTGAGAGAGAGGTTTAGTATGTGTTGTGGGTCACCAAAACCTCTCGTAAATCTCACTTTCTGAAACTTCAAAAATCTACTACTGTGAAGCAATAATACTCGCAGAGATGCTGCCTGGAATATTCCAAAGGAGTCCGGATATTCTAGAAAGAAGCTCGAATATTCCTTGGATTGACGGATACTTTGTCCTTTAACTTATTCTTGCTCAACTTTGAAGCTTTTCCTAGTATGTGCGAGTCAATCATCAGAAGAAATTTTTGTTGCAGGTAGCAAACCTTTCATGTGTAGTGTCCAGGATGTGGACATAATAGCTGTTTAAAGTGTAAAATTTTTTAGAGGAGTCAATCAGAGGGTAAAGTTTTCAGTGTACGCCGATTATATACGAATTTATTTTACTTATGGTAAAGATAATACTGATATTGATGGCTGAAATGTTGTGAGTCGAGTATTGGGTATATAACATGAATTTTGTAAGAACTGTCAATTTCCAAGAGAATGATCTGCATGATTGTCTTTCTCGTGGGATGTTGGAAAGGGTAGTTAGTACGAAGACAATATGGTAGCTTAGTAGTAAGTTTTGATTTGGAAATTGGTGTGAAGCAATGCAAATCTTCAAAAAAGAATGGGGTGACTTCTAAACTAGAGTAGTTTTGTATGGAATTTATATTAAAATTCTATCCAATTTATTATTTTTATTTTTTTAGTAAATTTTTTGAGTATATGGAAACTCTTTCAAACTTGTGTTTGTACTGTTTTATAATTATTATGGATTAGAATGTAGTACATAATGAGATTTTGCATAGATTTTGTAAAATTTTAGTTATTTTTGAAAATGCAAACATGAAAGAAAATAATATAAAACATTGTATTTGTGATTAGGTTTTACTCAATTGATAGTGGGAACCAAGGATCTTTGAGATATCATTATCTGCATATTGTAGTGAGTTGTTCCTTAGTGGGCCCTATCTCACAAGAGCCACAATTTAGATAGATTTCCAACCTTGAATTCAAATTCATAAGTTTATGTTTATGCATGGCTGAGGATTTAGCCAAGGTCATAGTATTGAGCAATTAAGTCTAATAGTACGGGGTGAGACATAGATGACCCATCCTTTCAAGATATGTCACATCCCCATTCCCAAATAGTATAGTTTCATAACTAGGAGTTGTAAGTATTGTGGGTGGGTGGGCTGTGGTGTGGGTTGGGGGGTGGTGGGGGGTTTGTTGGAACTCGAAACATTTTCTAACAATATTTACTAACAATATCATTATCTGCATATTGTAGTGAGTTGTTCCTTAGTGGGCCCTATCTCACAAGAGCCACAATTTAGATAGATTTCCAACCTTGAATTCGGATTCATAAGTTTATGCATGGCTGAGGATTTAGCCAAGGCCATAGTACTGAGCAATTAAGTGTAATAGTATGTGGTGAGACATAGATGACCCATCCTTTCAAGATATGTCACATCCCCATTCCCAAATGGTATAGTTTCATAACTAGGAGTTGTAAGTATTGTGGGTGGGTGGGTTGTGGTGTGTGTGGTTGGGGGTGGTGGGGGGTTGGGAGCTAGTGTGTGTGGTTGGGGGGTGGTGGGGGGTTTGTTGGAACTTGAAACATTTTCTAACAATATTTACTCTCAACAAATATGGTTCAATTATAACTTTGAAACTTAATACCATCCACTAGAATTGAACCCAAATTAAGAGGGGTAAGGATCAAATCCATTACTACTAATTTGAAAAGCCAAACTTTTTATAACCACTTCTCTAACTACTTGTTGATTCTGGAATTGTAATTATTGGAATTCTGGAATTGTAATTATTGGAAAAAAAAGACCGTTTCATATTGTAATTACAGGTATGCCTCTTGAGGAAATTTTTAGGGCCATGACTTAACGTGTATATATATAGAGTTGCAGAGCCAACAATGGCATGTCATCTGTGGATCCACTCAAATTTTTTGTTTTTTCGAGGGAAAACTTTATTCCGAAGGTGAGACAACGGTCATCTTGTAGCTGAAAGATCTGGGAAATGCTGAGTCGTCCACCATTTTATTTTATTTTTTTAAGTTAACATATGTCTTAGTCAAGCATTACGTTTCAGAAAAGAATGCCTGCAGCAAGTTCGGTTAAAAAACTTCACAAACAAATTCCGCGTACCATGGGAAATCTACCAACGATTTCCCACAACTTGAAAACGATGTTTTGGTAACTACCTTCAGTAAATGTATGTCATGTTATAAACACTGGATTATTCATGTGTTTCACAATAGCTTATTTAGTATTACATTAGTGCCTTGTAAAACCATAGACTATGATTAAATGAGCTATGCTTTACCTACACCATCAACATTACATTTATCCTTTTAGTTAGACATATGGATCACTTAGAACCTTATAGCTTAGTATTGCTTATAAGAATCGAAATTGAAGTTTCCAAATCAAGACTTTTATCGCTAAGCTAACACCCCACTATTATTCCATTAACATAGGCTACCTTTTAAATGTCACACAGAACATGTATATATTTACATTTAATATGGTGTGACTTGCAAACACCATGCTACTTTGATTATATGTATGTCTAACTTATATAGCCAACAATAACTTGAGCAAAATACTATAGCTCAAGCACAACAACAAGCTTAACTTGCTTAATCAATTAGCTTTAACCAAGTGACTTATGCCTCACCAACATAACTGATGAACCATCAATAAAATAAGCTAAGTCGATGCATGCCCATTGACACAACCCTATCAACGTATCCTCGTCAACACATGTTATGATGCATTGATGCATGTACGTTGATGTTGACGCAATCATTGCCTATATAAATACACACACCCCTCACATTTATGACACCTTCTAGCCATAACCTTAGTCAAATTCTTGTAATTTATTCTCGTGAAAGTTAGAATATTTTCCCTTTGAGTTCTTGTAGTATAGATTTAAGAGATTGTATGCCATTTTCTTCGAGTGCATATGTACCTGGACACGTTTGCATGGACGACAATAAAATTGAGATTTCCTCTATCCATTACAACACTTAGATTAGCATAATTCTACTTTTTAGCACTTTACTTTATATGGAATTTACATTCTTGTCCTTACATATTTTTGTTCATAAGTAATGTAAGTATATCCACTTTGAGCATAACATATTAACACTTGGTAATCCTAGTAGTGGATACTTGGTACGCCCAATAGTAAGCACTTGGTAACCTAGTATCATTAATATAGATTCAAGATGTGTATGGTAAGTGGGAATGGATAACCTATGTTAGGATAGTTAGTTAATAAAGTAATTAGTTAGTCAGTTCACTTAATCATTAAATGATTATTCATTCGATCATAAAGTAAGTAGGATATAAAATGATAAAAAAATATAAAAATAGATATCTTATGTCTCAACCACACTTATCATATGCATAGATTAACACAAGTATGGATTGAGAAGACAACTTACAACTCCATAATTCACCATTTTGGAATATCGACCACTTAGGTAAATAAGTCCACAAAATTCAGCCGGATGTCATGTGAACACTTGTGATTCGTATGGTTGGACATAGGAACTACCCACTACTTATCATTAGCACCATTAGTAGAGACTTAATTTAGCTAAGTGCGCTAAGTATTCTTAAAAGAGTGAATCCATATAAAATTGTTGTAAGGAAAATATAACGAGTTATCTTTCATCCAAAATAATAATAATAAAATTATATCAAGGTATACTTTATACACATTATTGAAATGGCTTTTTCTCGTAGGAATGAGTCACCACCCTATGTCGATGACTCCAATTAGCAACATAATAAGACCAAAAGGACTATCATTGAGAGACCTCAATAGCTGAGAGTAGTCTAAATTCATCTAGATTCATAATATCTAGATGTCACCTTCATTTTCCATCAGGATGAGCAGTTACACTAGAGGGACATGGAAGGCAACATTGTGTGACCTCTCAATCAATTTTTTCCTGTCATGCTCATGGCCCAACTTATGAGGCTAGGAATTGAATCAACAAGGCCAAAGTACGAGGCAATAGACCACTCCTCCAGAGACTATTAGCCCACAGAAGCACAACTCAAGAAAGATAGATGCATGAAGGCATACTATAAAGCCTCTATGAGCAAGAGGGTCTTGACACCATTGTTTTTGCAATCATAGAAAGAGGGCCTTGATTTCTTCTCAAGGCCCTCTCAATATACAAATTCTCCTCCTTTTATTGAGGACAACACTCTTCACCAATGGTTGCAATTAATCTTGGAGAACAATCAAGGTGAGGAGAAGACAAAGTCCAAGGCCTAAAGAACATCAAGGCAAGGATCTCCTATTTGTTCATCTAAAGAAAAAGAAAAAGATAAAGACAAGGAGAAAGAACAAGAAAAGGACCATAGGAGAAGAACTAATAGACATCGTTCTCCTAGTCCTCCACCTTCACCAGCTTCCTCATCTTCAAACTTTGATAGGAAGAGTCATGTTTGAGATAGAAGGAGGAGTGATTGGGATTGAGATGGAGATCATCGGAAGTCCCATCATGATGAAGGGAACCAAGAGCATAGGCAACCATGAGAGGAAGGAGAGCATCATTGGGAATAGAAGCATAGTTGATCTCATCATAGAAGACATGACCATGATAGGAGCTACCATGAACACAATAACTATGATAAACCATTGTTGGCTACAAGAAATATGCTTAACATTTTAGAAGCAGTTTAAATTCCCATTAGGCATACGAAGAATAACAAAATCAAAAGGTTGGATATGAACAATATCCCTAAGTTTAAAGGGGGATATAATGTTTATCCTCAACATTATTTACAAGTCTTCCATGATGTTTGTGCCTTATAGAACATTGAGAACAAGTGGTAGAAGCTTAAATTATTCCCAAAGACACTTATCAAAGAAGCTAAAAGTTGGTACTGGGTCTTGAAGCTAGAATCCATTTATAGATGGTGTACAATGCTAGAGTTATTCAATGATAAGTACCAAACATACTCTAGAGTGTCCAATCTGAGGAAAAAAAATCCAAGAATGATAGTAAGGCAATCATGAATCCTTGGATGTAGCATTGGGCAAGTACTACTCCCTTTTACATTGATGTCCATGCCATGGATTTTCTTAAAAGGTGTAGCTTTGCCACATTCTAGATGGGCTCTAGAACAAAACTAGAGAGACTCTTGGGATCTATGCCCAAGGAAGACTTTGAAATGAGAGCCCATTGAATTTAAAGGCTCATTGATCAGGTGGTAAGGGAATAAGGGGAGTTAAAAAATAGGAAAGTACAAAGGAATATAATAAAGACCCTTCCATTTGAAAAGGGGAGGTGTTTTTTTTATGATTCAAAGGAGGAAGCATCACTAGATGAAGTGGTGCAAAGGAAAACCTTGCCAATTCAAAAATATGTTATTGAAATTTCAACTAAGGTGAATAAAATGTGGGAATCCTTGAATGAGAAGTTCCAAACTACTCTTAAAATTATGGAGGAGAAGATGAAGTAGTGATGTAGAAATATAAATAGTAGGAGAAAGGAAGACATAGGCAGAGATTACCATTAGTAGAAAGGAAAGGCTATAGTAGTGGATAAGGTTGTAGGTTCAGAAAATGATGATGATAAATGTGATATTTGTCAATATGAACATCCCAAGGTATGTTTCCCTATAGTGTCAAATCTACAAGAATTTAGGGTGTATGCATTGAATCCAAAATTGGCAAAAAGACAACCACCCAGGCAATTGCCTTATCCACAAGGCAATTATAAGTAGTAATTCCACCCAACACAATATTACCCAAGTGGAGTGTAACCTTAACCTTAGGAGTATTAGCAACAATGGCAAAACCCACAGTTGTGGGGGATGCCACCACTATAACAGCAATGGAAAAACCCACAGTCGTGGTGGATGCCACCATTGCAGTAGCAATATCCTTATAGGTAGTCAGACCCTTATGGATATTACATCTAACAAGCTGTATCTTCTCATGGCTTTATAATCCATACTTCTTTCTCTCCTCACTACTATCCTCCAAAATATCATAGAACCACTACTTCTCAAATTGAGTATTTGTTCACTTATTTTTCTCCATATCCACCAACTCACCCTGCATCTTCTAACACCACTCCCTTACCACTTGTACCATCAATGTAAGGGGAAATTCTGCCTTAGCCTCAACAACAAAATGCCACAAGGGTAATGAACTTACAACTAGATGATCATCTGAGTGGCTTTGAGCATAAGCCTCTAAAGAGGGCTTTCTTTAGACTAACCAGCTCACAAAATCCCTCGCAAACATCTATGATTACTAACCCTACATTAATTGATTCCGAAATTATCTTTGAGTTTCCTTCAAGCCAAAGGTCCTCACCTGTTCACATTGTTATGGTAGCCTATGTAGTTATAGATTAGATAAAGGAAAGCCACCTTCCCAGGAAATGATTTGATCTTGGAAGTCCCTTAATTTATTTATAGATAATAGGAAATGATCCATGCAAGGCTCTACTAGATTTAGGTTCCAAGGTAGACTTAATTTCTCAAGAGATGTATAAGACCTCAAACTTGCCTCTACTTAAGAAATGCAATATCATATCGAAGCTTGCGGATTAATCCATCACTATTCCTTTAGGATTTGTAGGGGACATTGTGACCACCATCTATGGTTGATCATATATGGTAGATTTCTTGGTAATCCACATGGATAATTGCAAAGGGGACTTTCTTATTACCATGGGAAGGGCTTCGCTCAGTACAATTGATGCCAAGATGGGGATCAGAGATCTTTCCTTAGAAATATCCAAGGAAAATGAATTCAAGAAGCTAGAGAAGAAGTGAGTTCCATGCATTACATACAATGACATAAGGTGCCACTGCCTACAGAAAGATATGAACCATGAAGAGTACATCTATCATAACATGCAATAAGTTTGTTGAGGTATCAAATATTCAAAGGTACCCATATGTATTAACCACAATGAAAGAATGTACCCAGTGGCTGACAATAGATAATAATTCTAAATCAATAATATGCATGAAACTAGTGGAGCTTCTCACAAGTGCTTACATAGATAACATGGATGAAATGGAGTAGATTCATAACTAAATCTCCTACAAAGATGTAAAAATGAATTGGGGAGAGTTAGAAATCCCTAATGATTTTAAATAGAAGCCACCGATAACATTAGATTATGCTTTTCATGCCAATAGCAAGTTTATAATTATCAATGTCAATCTCACTTGAGAACAGAAAAAGAAGTTGCTGCAAGTAGTGAAAAAATGGCCAAAAACCTTTGCATGGTCATATCATGAGTTAACATGAATAGATCCATGGATATGCCAACATTAGATTTATACAATTTCCTCCATTAAACCTAGGAGGTAGCCATAGAAGAGATTAAATTTGAAGCTTAAGCAAGTTTTTAAGGATAACGTGGAACAACTTCTTAAGGTTGGATTCATCTATCCTATGGTAGAAAGTAAGTGGGTGAGCCCAATCGTGATTGTGCCAAATAAAGAAAAAAAGTAGAGAGTTTGCGTAGATTTCAAGTTATTGAATATGGTAACATTTAAGGATCATTTTCCATTACCATTTGTAGACTAGGTGTTGGATATCATTATAGGGCACAAATACTATAGTTTTTTGGATGGTTATAGTGGTTACAATCAGATTTAGATAACACCAAAAGATTAGGCCAAGAAAACCTTCACAAGTCCATAGGGGACTTTTGCATATCAGAAGATGCCCTTTGACCTTTACAATGCTATTACAACTTTCCAAAGCCTAGTACTTAATATTTTTTTAGTAGCAAATTAGTAGTGCTATGGAAGTATTCATGGATGACTTGTCCACTTATGGTACCAACTTTGAGCAAGCCTTGAACCATCTGGAGCAAGTGTTGAAACACTGTGTGAAGACATACTTATAACTTAATTAGTAGAAAACCCATTTGATGGTCCAAGAGGGCATAGCCTTGGGGCATCGAATTTCAGGAGATGAGATTGAGGTGGACCCAAAGAAAGCACAAGTCATCCAAGGAATTACAAGGGAACCTCAAACTCTAAAAGATATGAGGTCATTTTTTAGGCATACTAGTTACTACTGGTCCTTCATAAAGAATTTTTCTAGAATTTCCAATCGACTGGTGGAGCTTACGAAGAAGGATGCAGCTTTCAAATGGACCAAGAAATATGAACATGCATTCTTGCAACTGAAGAAAAAGCTTGCAGAAACTCTAATTGTACATGCTCTAGATTAGTCCAAATCATTCCATATAATGATGGATGCATCCAACTAAGTGTTGGGGGTAGTGCTTACATAATTCGATGATTGGAAACATTCATACTACATCCATTATTGATGAGTAGTAAGTAGTCCCTCCACCCAACCATTCGAATCACAAGCGTGCACTAAAAACTTGGTCAAATTCTATGGACTTAGCTCCTAAGTGTGCCTATAGACAAAGATGGTGACTTGTGGAAATATGATCATTGTCTTCTTAGCTCTCACTCGTGTAGGCTTACATGTATGGTTAAGTGTAAGCTAAGGCATATGGTATTTATTTATATTTTATATTTTTATGTATTTAATCCTAAGTGTTGAAAAGATAAATGGTTGAGAATTACTAATCTAACTATCTAATTATTATAAGAATCACTAGCCTAACATAAGTATTTGGGCCCACTTTCCATACAGATCCTAAACTTGTATCAATGCCATTGGGTTACCAAGTGTCAATTACTAGGCATATTAAATTGCCACTACTAGGATTACCAACCATTAATGGTATGCTCGAAGAGGTTATACTTATGTGTTCATTATTATGTGTATTAATTAATTAAAACAAGAATATAAAATGCATTAATGATAAAGTGCATGAAGTGAATATTAAACTAACCCAAGTGCTATAAAGAATATCAAGAATCTCATCTTTATTGCTGATCACATCAATGTGTTCAAGTACAAGATGCTTGAATAAAGATTTGTACAATTGCTTGAGTTCCTACTACAAGCACTTAGAAAATATTCTAATTTTAGAGAAAAATATTCTAACTTTGGAGAAATAAAACTATAAGAACTTGGCTATACTAATGACATAATGTGCCATAAATGTAGTGGATACATGCATTTATATAAACATGACATGACATTACATCGATGCATCTTTCCATGTGTCAATAGGGCTATGTCAATGCATGCCCATTGATGATTCATCATACCTCCACAACTAAGTGAAAACTTGTCCTTGAGTGAACACAAGTAGAATCAAGCCTCTTACCAAATTGGGAAGGTATGGGATTCTTGACTGACTAAATCTATCTAACTAGCTTTGAGTGTTGAATTGTACAGAATTACAAAAATTACAAAATGGATGTCCTTGACAAAAAAATTGGACATCCTTACAAAAATGGTAGTAGGATCCCTTGAATTGATGAAGACAAGATGAAGATTAGATAGTGCTAGGATTGTGGAGGCTCCTAGGGTACTGAAGGACCTTGGCAAGATCCAACACTCATGGTGGTAATAGCAAATGAGGTTATCTTGTTGTGATTTTTGCTTTTGGTGGAAGGCAAAAAGCATCCAATAATGCTTTCATTTTCTTCTCTTTACCTTATGGATCATACACAGTCCACGTAGCTTCACTGATGTGGGTTGGTACAGGGATGTCCCATAGGCAAGGCATTGTTGGGAATAACTCCTTAACATTTATAAAAGACACTCTGAATTACTTTCATTTTATGTTGAATGTCTTGATGAGGTTTTGCAACTTGTGGTAATTATTCATTCTTTTGGCTAGGTTCTTAATAACTAATTGTTGATCAATAAATCGATTTTGGAGGACTTCAAGTTTCATGTTGGTTGTCTCCAACTTTTGTTTGGTCTCTTTGTGGTGCTTGAATTTAGCCTCATAAAGGAGGTATAAATTGGCCACCTACTTTTCTAACTCTATCCTTAGCCTCCCCATAGTTAGCATAGCCAAGTTGGCATATCAGAGGTTGGCAAGCTTCATGTATTCCGTCATCTTTTCTATTTGCAACTCTTTTAGGTAGATTTTAGCTTTGTTATATGTGTTTAAGCCATCAAAGATTGGCCACCACACATCACCTCTTTATTGGAGTTGCTAAAGAACCTCATTCATCTTCACCTTGGCTAGTTGGATTTCTTTCTCATTGACTTCTTTGAGGAGTCCCAACTAGTCCCTGTAGTAATTTTTCACTCATTCAAACTTTAGGGCCTCATTTTTCTAGGTGGCTACTTTGATGGCTATTATTTTTGGCAAAGTGCCTATTCTTCCTTCATAGAGATATTGTAATTTTTTATTACTAACCTCCTTAAGTCAAGGTTCACTTTGGCAAGTTGCTCCTGTTGCTATCTCACAAATTTGACCATATGGTCTTTTTGCTCCTTAACATTCTATAGTCAGGAGATATCCTTTGTGAGGACTAAGTTTTTCTTACAGACTTGAGCCAAGTCCTTATCGATGTTGATGACTAATGCTTCTGATAAGGAGACGTCAAAGAGCTCCATCTCCTTAGCATTCTTAACCTTCCTTAATTTTCATTGAAGTTACAAGAAAGCTTCATCTCTATTGATGTCCTGGTTGTGAATGGTGGGGTTGGATAGATGAACTTTCAAATTTGTAACTTTGGCATCCAATTGATGATTTTTGATAGTGGTTGCTTCTAGTTGAATGTTGGAAATGATGAGCTTGCCCTGTCTCTAGCAACTTTGACTATGTTATAGTGATCTCATCTAGAAGATCAAAGATCTCCAGAAGTGGTTGTCTGGTTCCCACCAGTCAGTACAACACCTCTTCGTGTTTGGCTATAATTAATTGATCACTTACTACTCCTGTGGAAGCTTACATATCTTTCAAGGTAGAAATGTTAGGCATGGCTATGATATGAGTGTTTAATGCCTTATCCACCCTTTCTGCCACCACTTCTATTATTGTTTTTTGCCCATGTTGTTGCATTACTAGGACAGTCACCCCCTTGCCTTCCTCCAGGTGCATAGAAAAAGTTACAACATTCCCAAAGATTTCAGGAGACTCTTGTTATCTAGGGATGGACATCGTAACTTCCTAAGCACTTGGATTCATTCTCATGGGCACCTACATGCATTGTGTAGAAAATAGTGGAGTGGTCTCTTCTAACTAGCTAATGGTTCTTCTAACTTCATTGAGGTGGCTCAACATTGACCAGCAAACCAGTGGATCCCCATCACTTGCCTCACCTTGTTGTTGCTGCAATAGCTATTTGCAAATTTTCCTCATTTATTTAACAATTGCATGGGCCTCTAATGTGGTTTCACCAATAGGTGGTGGTGGTGGCTACTCCTCTTCCAATAGCTTAGCAACTACTTTGTCCTTCATCATTTTCTACCAGGATGTTGCAAGAGCATGGTGGAGCATGTCATTGACATAATGTGCTATGTCTCTCCTTTGACAAAGTTTTCAGATAAGGTATGGAAAGGGGAGTTTCTTCCTTCCTCTCTCATTTTCATTAAAGCACTTCTCAATTTCAAGGTAAATGAGGTGTAGGAGGTTGATAGGAAGCCTGTTGCTTTGAGTGATGCATGCATGACCAGAGAAGGTAGTCACCTTGCTGGGCCTCACCATAGGCTTTAGGTGATATGTTGCTATCTTAAAGTAAACTTGCTCTACCTTAGTAAGTGAATTGTATTTATTACGATCCATCCCATAGCAACATTGAACCCATTCTTTCTTTGCTTTTGGGTTTGCCTGAGTAGAGATCTCTACAAGTGTTGCCCCCGTATCAGGCAAGTCAAGAGCCTCCACAATGACTTAACCAAATAACAGAAACTTATATCCTTGATCTTAACTATCATGTTTCCCTACCAATTATTCCAAAAGAGGTATGTCTCTCCCATATATAATTCTTCACTAGATGAGAGAATGGACCATATGGGAGATCCCTACAGTTGAGTATGAACTTCCTTAGGGGTCGAGTCCAAGAAGAAATAAAAGTTAAGTACTTGGAAAACTGAACTTTGGACCTCCTTGGAACAAATGCTTTCAAGGTTGGCCTTAGTTAATGTGAATTCTAAATTAGGCCTTGGCCTTGGTGCCTCATCTTGCCTAGACGTGCCAGTTTTTGCTATGAGAATTTGGCAAATAGATTCCACTTCAAGCTCCTCCCAAAGAGGTATTGTTGCATGGGGTTCAACCTCTTATTCCTGGGTCTATTGTGGCTACTGGTCACTTCCTCCTTATGGTTGCTTTGCCCATGGTTGTGATGGTCCCTTTGTGGGTGCTCTCCTCTTTGGTACCATTTGTGATTACAAATGTAACTAAGGATTAGTAATTAATGTATAACCCTTAGTGCTCTTTGATACTTTTCTATATTTGAGTAAGCTACACCTACGTTAGTTATGATCATGATAGATTGATTATTTTATTTATTTAGCCACTAGAGTTTTTTTTATGATTTTTAACTTGGTGTAGATGAAAAATTTAATATTATTATAATAGTTAAACATTGTGATGTTGGAAAATTTTTTCATCATAAACCAGAGGTTTGTGGCCCCTGTGATAGAAAAATCATCTTTGGTAGCTAGAGGGTCAAAGAATTAGGCAAATTAAATAAGTGGTTTGCAAGTTATTATGCTTGGAAGGTGCATTGGGCTCTAAAAATTGCAAAAAATTCCCTTATGTTATGAAGCAAATGTGAAAAGTTGGCTAAGTATTGGTGCATATTGATAGACTTTTCATGATGCATCGATGGAGATGTGTCAATGTATCAAGCTGCATCAATGGGGATGCATCGATGCATCGGGCTAAATCAATGTAACTTATTGAGACAATTTTCATGATAAAAAACTAAGTGTTGGGGAAGTGTTTGACAATGAAATTGGACTTCAAAGAAAACTAGAATCACCTAGAACGATGAAAAATCAAAGAAGAGGACTTGAAATTGATTTGGAAAAGGAGATTTGAAGAAAATTATATTTCCAAGGACTGCAAAAAATGGATGTTTCTTACTAAAAAACAGTGTAATTGAGTGCGAAATAACTAAGGGATAGGATGTTTAACCATTCAGATCAATAAGTATGTGTAGCATCTAAAAATGTTGGTGGTTAGAACATAGAGAGGTTGTTAGGTGCACAGCCTAACCTCGAATCCATGGGAGGGCTGTGCTGGGGAAGACAGAAATGGGGCACCCTAAACGATCTAGTCGATCAATCAGGGACTTATGTGATGTCCAATAACCATTTGTGAATAATGATTTTAGAGCATCATGTGTAGGAGTTGGAATGAGTAGGAACTGACTATGCATAACAATAGGAGAGTATTAATGTGCATGCATTATAGCAATAGAAATAAACAAGTATGCTAATAGTTTAAAATATGTGCTGTAGAAAAATAAAATGAGAGCGCAAGTGAGGAAATGCACCACCCTAGGATTGGGGGATGTGAATTTTGATTGAATGATGTGTATAATTGGCATGCAATGTAGATAGACACAGCTGGGTAGCGAGGTAATATGGTCACAGTCTCTGAGGTGCTATAGACGTAGTGTTGACAGACACAAAGGACCTAATGTTGGCTGGACTAAGAGTTGCTACACTATGCATGTGTGGATGTCACACTCAAGTGCATGAGTGAAACAAAGATTTGGAAGACTCTAATGCTAAGATTTGCCACTCATCAACTTTTTTCTCACCAATCTTCTGCCAAGGCCAACTACAAAAGCCAACCCTTAATATGTCGATTACTAGGGTATTTATAGAGCTAGGGTTGGGGGGGGGAGACGTGGTTTGGACGACATGTGTCTTGGACCCCACATAGCATTAACATGGATGTATCACGCTAATGTGCTATGCTCAAAGTGTAGTGCTACGCTCGATAGGATAAGAATTCTGCCAAACTATGACCATATTGCCTAAACCGTAAGTGCCAAAATCTAAAAAACTGCCATGTTTTTACAAAAATTCCTGGAACAAATGAAAATTGAAGCCTACGCTTTAGGACTATGTCTTCCCTCCTCTTTTGAATAGGTCAA
Source organism: Gnetum montanum (assembly GCA_015680685.1). Lineage (NCBI taxonomy): Eukaryota > Viridiplantae > Streptophyta > Gnetopsida > Gnetales > Gnetaceae > Gnetum > Gnetum montanum. Next base: position 224,675 of record MNCI01010476.1, read on the forward strand.
GCATAGGGACAATTTCAGGGACCAACAAGGGATGTAAAAACAAAATAAACTACTGATTTTGGTTGCCAGAGAGATGCTAAAGTAGTAATGAAGGTCGATGACAAGTTCTGGGAACTTTTGGAGGCGTTCGAAGGCTTTTTTCAAGTATTACGATGTCTACATTATCCAATGTAACGAAGTGTAGTGTGAACACTTACAAAATTTTGTAGTTTTGGCTTGCTACACTGTCTATGCTGCATAGTGCAGCACTTACTTTCAATGAATTTTGTCAAAAATTGAAGACATCACTCTAAGATTTAGTAAGGCAAGCACCGTCAGCAACCAACAATTATAGCTTTCATGTTGAAAGAGCTTGATACCTCTTGGTTTTATTCTTGGGAAAATTTCGACCTTGGCACCTCTGCTATGTTGTGCTACGCTGTGTAGTGTAGCATAGCGTAACATCTAATTTTGAACACATTTTAACCCAACTTGTGATGCTTTGCCATGGGACCTTGATCATGCTCTAAGGACAAAGTAGGATAGGCAGCTTTAAAGGTCGAAGTATTGCCAAATGCACCTTCTATGTTTGGTTCAACACTTAGGAAAATTTTAGTCTCGCATGGCCTACTACGTTGTCTACGCTGTACAACGTAGTAGAGTGTAATAGGTCCAAAAATAGAAAATTTGCCGAACTGTTTTGTCCATCCTAAACACTTTTGACAACTCCTAGCCTAGCATGTGGGTGACTAGCAACCAAGACATGTGTTAAGTTGGGCATGCTAGAGAGTGTAGTAAGCTTGATGACCCGAAAGATAGAAAATTTACTGAATTGTTTAGTCCACCCTTAGTGTCCATTTTGTGCAAACTAGCCTTGAGAATGGGTGCTATGCTTATTATGCTGAGGAGCATAGCAGACAAACCTAGAAAAAATTTGTAGACATTAGGACTTCCAAGGTTCCATGCTATCTGTGTGGCCTAGTGTGACACCACACTTAGAGAAATTTCACGCAAGTCTCAATGCTCAGAAAAATCTGATGCTGAGTCATGAGAGCCCAAAATTGATGGTGTTTCATTGGCCCCTCTTTGTTGATGTTGGGAGGATTTTTCTGAGAGACATCGACAAAGAATACGAAACACCATGATGAACACGACACCAACACCATTCATCAGTGCCTGCTTAGACGGTTCTTTGCTGTGCTTGAGGGTACTAGGGAAATGAAGTATGGTAGTATGGAAGGGACTAGGGGATAGGTTCAAGGGGATGGGTTAGTAGGCAATGGAAAGGAAAAATGTAGGATGCGATGCCATGACAACCTGTTGCCATAGTGTGATCCCTTGTTGGAGTTCTTATGAGGGAGTCAACATGCATAGATGTCTTTCCCCTTTGGATTTTAACCTCTCATCGGAGTGCTTAGAGATGGTCAATCCAAGGCTGAGAATGTTGCAAAGTGGAAATCGTGCCATTTGACATAGGCACTTGTCTTGTCTCATTTTCTTTTCTTTTTCCTCTTTTTGTTGTTGTTTATTTTTTTGAGGAAATGCATTGCACACCCATATTTGCTTGAAGGAAACCATATCACTGCCATAGGATAGGTGTTTCCTCCTCAAGATGAGTTGTGTTACATTCGTGTGGGGCTTTGACCAACCTATAAAGGCTTCCATGGGACGAGGTGCGTTACATCCGTCATGGATTTAATGGTTAAGTACGGGAAAGGGCTTCATGTGCATTGGGGAAGCTTGTGAGGGGATGTCAAAAATTGCAAGAGTAGGAAGTGGAGGTTAGGTTAGTTGAGGGGATATTAGGGTATGCACTCTCAAGTAGATAGGCTAGTCGAAGTGGGTACTTTGGAACAATGTAGTGTCTTACTTTCATGGTGAAACACATTCCTAGACGATGGCATCCTAGCTTTATCCTGCAAATGCAACAAAGAGAAAACTAGATAAGACAACCACCATGTGAAGTGAGGGTGAAGTCCTATTTGCTTGGGACACCGCAAGGGCCGCAAGTGCTATGTCAAGTGTGTGAAATGTCCAAAGTAGGAAGGCTAGTGTAGACGTCAATGGTGGCCAGTTGGAAGGCTTTAGCGGCCATACTAGAAACAAGCACTCAAGAGGCTAGGAGCAATGGTGATGCAGATGCTCAAGAATTCTCACCAAAGGCAGGAGCCAAGAAATTCAACTACAAGGTGAGAAGCCCAATGATTGAATGCTCTTTCAAACTCTGATGGTGGTAAGGGATGGAGGATGGCAAAACTATGGCTAGGCCATAGTACTTTTGGGACTCCAACAGAAGGTTCTGATAGTAGGAGCTACAACCAAGATAATTGGTGATGATGGCGATAGCTTTGAAAGGTCAACAAGATGCCCAATGGCATCTCCGAAAGATCAGTAGGATGCCAGGGATGGAGACATTGCAAATGTTCCAGAGGGTTTTCCTTGGTAGCGCGAACTTCATTTTGGAATTGCAATGCCCCATCCCATCTTGCCTAGGAGGATAGGCGATGGAATATCAGAAGTATGCCTGCTAGCTTGTTCACAAGATCACATGTGTTGGATAAAAAATGTTTCCTTGCAAACCTAGTTTTAGGTCTTGGTAGACCATTGGCTGTGCTAGTTTAAGGTTCCAGTAGATCGTGGTCCTAGTTTAAGGTCCAGGTAAACCATGTTATGCTGGCTTAAGGTCCCAGCAGACCATTGTGCTAGTTTAGCGTCGTAGCGGATGGTGGATGGCCAGTTTAAGATCATAGCGGACCATGCTGTACCAGTTTAATGTCATAGCAAACGATTTGTGCCAATTTAATGTCATGGCAGACAATCTGTGCCAGTTTAACGTCACAGTGGATGATCTGTGCCAGTTTAATGTCATAGCAGATGATCTACTTACCTTGCTTTATTATCAGTGCAACATTTCATGTTAGGTGTAATACGGTTTTAGGTATAGGTGATTGACAGGATTAGCAAACTCGTTGCTATCTAAGTTAGCTAGCTTGAATGTCCCATTTTCATATGCTTTTGTGACTAGAAAAGGCCCTTCCCAGTTAGTTGAGAATTTTTTCATAGGCTTTTGAATGGCCTTGAGGACTAGATCCCCTTTTTTGATTGTTCATTGATGTAGATTACAATGGCATTTTTGCCATTATTTGTCTTAATACCACTCAATGCGATTAAGCATTTGGATGCAGTCTTCCTTCGTGGAGTCAAGATCAATGATTCTTGACTGGTTATTTTAAGCCTTATCCATAAAGTTCAAAAGGATCATTTGGAGTGATAGGACCTGCAATTCAAGAGGTAACATTGCTTTAGATTCGTATACAAGACTATATGGTGTCTTACCTATGGCAGTTTTGCATGTTGTGCAATAGGCCCAAAGTGCATAGATGAGTTGCTCATGCCATTGTCGCTTGCTACTGCTATGCATCTTCTTCAAAAGGTTGACAATGGATTTATTGGTGGCTTTTGCTTGGCCGTTTTCTTGAGGATAGTAGGGCGACAAGAAAGAGTGTTTAATGCCAAGGTTTTCACAAAAGGCTCTAGTTTCTACGCTACTGAATTGGGGCCCGTTGTCTGTAACGATAGTCATAGGAAAGACGAATTGAGTCACTATATTATCCAATATGAATCTGCAAACCTGTTGAGATGTGGTCTTCCTAAGGGGAATAGCTTCTACCCACTTCATAAAGTACTCAATTGTAGTAATAATGAAACTATGCCCTGTAGAAGACCTAGGCACAATGGGCCCTATGATGTCTAGTCCCCATCATTGAAAAGGCCACGTGATTTACATGGTATGCAACTCAGTAGGTGATACATGTATTAGATTCCCATGACGTTGAAATATGTCACATGTCCTAACCTTAGAGATGCAATTGCATTCCATATAAGGCCAGTAGTAGCCTAGATGCCTAATTTTTGCTGCCATAGCCCTGGGAGCTATGTGCCCTCTACACAGTCCCTCATGGATTTGATCAACAATTTTCTTTGCAACTTATTAAAGTTAGTAATATCCCATCATAGGATCTATGACACAAAGCGTTGTTTCCTACAAGGACATACTGTCATGATCGTTTTCTCACTGTGTCTTTTTGGGAAGATGTTAGGTTTTGTGGAGGTTTTCCACATTGAAGATATGCTTTGATGTCATCATACCATTCTTGAGTGTGGGCAACACTTACAGATGTGATATTTGCTATGTGAACGATAGGGTCAATGCATTTTACTATTGAAGTGGGTAAGTTAGCAAACAAGTGTGGTGGCACACTTAAAGCTAACGTGGCCAACGCATCGACTATAGTGTTTTCATTGCGAGGGATGTATTAAATGTCCAAGATTGTAAATTTTTTTAATAAGTATCTTAGTAAATCAAAGTAAGGTTGTAGGTGTTGTGCTTTATAGGCGTAGACCTCTATGACTTGGTTAATGACCAATTGCAAATTCCCTTGAATTGCTAAATTTTGGATCCCTGACTCCCGAGCTACTAGAATGCCCCTAAGGAGACCCTCGTATTCTGCTACATTATTCATGCAAAGAAATGTGAAGTGGTACGTGAAAGGTCGGATCTCTGCAAAGGGAAATGTAAGAACAGCAGCAGCACTACCACTTTATGTGGTTGAGGCATCGTTAAAGTGTAAAATAGCTTCAAATTCTGCAGATACTATGCTTATATTGTTGACATGCTTATCTAGAAATTCAGGTTCTATTGTTGCCTGGTCATTTGTGGGTGAAGCCGTAAGTTGCGTGGCTATTGCTTGATCCTTTGTAGATGACTGCGCTATGTAGTGTAGGTTAAATTTTGCAGTTATTGTTTTCCACCTGGCTATCCTACTACTTGCGTATATATTGGTTGTAATGGCCCTAAGTATGTTATTTTTGCAAATGATGTTGACTTGGCTATGAAACAAATAGTGTCACCATTTTTTAAGTGCAAATACTAAAGCAAGGCAATTTTTTTCTACATCATTGTATTTTGCTTTGTAAGCTATCAGTGCATGACTTAGGTAGTAAACAGAAATTTCAGAGCCATCGCCTCTCTTTTGATAAAGTAAAGCAACAATGGATGTATCTAAAGTTGCAAGATAAATGTAGAAGGGCTTATTTCTTTGTGGAGGATAAATAGTATGAAGATGAACAAGCTCCTTTTTCAAGTTATCAAATGCTTCTTGGAATTGGTTCATCCACTCAAAGTTGGCTCCTTTTTTGAGTAAGTGTTGCATTAGATGCAATTTATCTATCAACCTCACGATAAACCTTCATATGAACTGTACCCTGCCTTGCAACCCACATAACTCTTTAAGGTTTATGGGTGGTGCTAAGTTGATAATGGGCTTGACTTTGTCCAAGTCTATACATATTCCTATTTTTGACACTACAAAGCCTAACATGCATCCAGTTTTGACACCGAAGACACATTTTTTGGAATTGAGATGAAGGTCATGCCTATGGCAGCGTTGAAGGATCAGGTTTAGGTCATTTGTGTGATTAAGAGCTTTTTTGGATTTGACTGCTATATCATCTACATAATCATTTATCTGTTCTAAAAGATAGTCACTAAAAATGTAAGTCATAGCCCACTGATATGTTGCTCCTACATTTTTTAGTCTGAAGGGAATCATCATATAACAAAACGTTCCCCAAGGGGTCATGAAGGTAGTAGCAAGTTGATGTTCTAGGTTTATACGGATTTGATTATATCCTGAGAATCAATCCATGAAGGATAATAAGGCATGGAAGACCATGGTATTGACAAGTTGGTCGATACTGGGCAAGGGGAAATCGTCCTTGATGGTTGCTTTATTCAAATGTGAAAAATCTATATAGATGCATATGACCCAGTTTTCTTGTGGACGACCACGATGCTTGATACCCAATCTGCGTAATTGACCTCCTAGATGAACCCAACTTGGTAGAGCTTGGTGATTTTGTCGTGAACGGCTAGTGCAATCTCCGATTTAATTCTACAAGCTTTTTGTTTGACTACTTTGACACGTGAATCTAAGATAATGTTGTGTTGTATTATGCGTGGGTCTAAGCCCGACATATCTTCATAAGACCATGCAAACACTTTGAAATTTTTGTTGAGGACTCTAGAGATATTCTACTAGACTTGTGGCTTTAGTAAAGAGCTAAGTTTCAATGTTCTCGCCTCACCTCTACATGTGGTCACAGGAATTTCTATAAGTGGATCCTTAGTTATGTCATCGGCTTCCAAGTCTAAGGCTTGGACCAAATGTTCTGGCTAGTTTAGTAATGTTTCTAAGGATGCTACGTTGGTGTTATAGGGACATGGCTCAAGGTCCACGAGCTCTATGTTCAAGCATCTCATGAATTTGCCATGGGGTTCTATCAAAATTAAAGGTGAACAGAGATCATTGTGCATGGCCATTTTTCCAAGGGATCCTAAAAAATAGCCAACGAATGAAAGATGTCAGTGGTATGTACCTAACATAGCAACATGAAGCAAAATGCGTGTAAAGTAATTATGAAATATCTGAAAATTGCTAGTTTAAGGTCTTAGCGGACCATTAGTGTGGATAAGATGTAAAGGAAATTTCGAAATTGCCAGTTTAAGGTCATAGCGGACCGTCACTGTGCCTATAGTGTAAAGCCTTGAGCCAAAAGGCTTGAAGTGAGGGGTTGAATAAAATGTTAAAAATAAAAAAAAAATCTTCTTTTTTTTGGAAATCTATGTACTACACTACATGGAACATGGGATGTCTTGAGTTATGCATGGAACATGGGGCGTCCCACATTACGTATGGGACATTGATCGTCCCACGTTATGCACAGGACACGGGACGTTCTGTGTCACATGTGGGACATAGGACATCCTGGAAATGTGACATGTCATGTAACCCTGAAGGGTATAAATAGGTGTTTAACCATGGTAAACCTGTCATTTTCATTGTCAAAGCTAATAGTCCAGAGCATAGTGCAGTCTAGAGAAGAGAGCGTAGCACTTGCAGAGCATAACTACCGATAGGATAGAACTTAACAACAAGACAATTGTGTGTAGAAGGGAGCATAGACAACAGGGCCTTGAAAATGTGGATGAAGGAGAGCGTACCTTACAATGTCTCCCTAGAGCATGTATTGAAGAGTGGCAGGAGGCACTGTCTACCTGGTAGGCCATTAGGTTTCCTTTGTTTATATTGCATTTTTTTAAAAAATGGGGCAATCTACCAAGTGGGACTACTATCACCACCATCTCTTTTATGACCACCGCACTTTGGTTGTCATGGCTACTACAACCACTATGTCGTGGCTACTACCGCTATGGTTGTGGTTGCCGCCACAACCACTACGTTGTGACCGCCGCCATCGCCATGGCGGCTATTGCCATGGTCGTTATGTCATGGTCACGACTACCATCACCATGGCTAGGAGTGATGCAGATTTGCCTCTTTCTCTTTTCAGTTCTACACCAAGGTAACGACAAGGGTGTCTTGAGAAGTGGTATAGAATGAGGGTCTGAAGCATCTTGTGTAGTGTAACACATGTGGGGAGGATTTTTTTTATATTGCTCATTTGCGTGATGGATTTTTTTGTGTTCCATGCGGTGGAATAGGGTAAGGGCTTTGCAAGCGTTCCATGTTTGCCCTCAGGTTGTGTCATCCCTGATAGCGTAACTAGCAAGCTAGGAATGTTTGCTCACTTACATCGCTATGCTCTCTGTGAGCATGAAACTTGCTACGCTACATGAGACATAGCCGCTATGTTGCATGAGATGTAGCCGCTACACTACATGGGACATATCCACTATGCTATGTGGGTTGTAGCCATTATGTTGCATGAAACGTAGTCACTATGCTACATGGGACGTAGCCGCTACACTGTATGAGACATAGTTGCTATGCTACACATAGGGTTCAATTGCTACACTACGTGGGACGTTATATTTGCTACATTGCATGAAATTCATAGGGATGGGATGAATACTTAAAAAAATTTTAGTTCGATTGATGACCCTACGGTTGTCATATCTTATACTTAGAAAAAAATCTCATAAAAGGTTTCTACACTTTACAGAAGTGTAACTAACACTTAGAGAATTTTTTTCAAAAATTCTTTCTTTCAAAATTTACCCTTATTGTGAACTAATGTTTTTGTTGTGAAATGCAGGGGCATGTTGAAACCAATCCTGATCGTAGTTGAATTGGTAGGGATTCTATGCTACATAAGCACCCCTATGCCTAATGTCCCTACAGCCTAGGCATGAGTAGGGAACCAGGTGAGTTGGTTTTGGGAGGGTGCCTAGGAATTCCTAGAATTTCTGCTTCGTCACTTTAGCGTAATGATATGGTCGCATTTGATTGTCGAAACAATAGGCATCCTGGTTGAAACATTACTTCTTGGAGAAAATTTAGGTATCTTAAAATTCCTAATAGATGGATTTACTAAGGGGCAAGGGGCAGGGGGTTCAAGTTAATGTCTAAAAGGCTTAAGAATTTTCTCTTGGATTTGGGCAATGCCAGAGTTTAAATGCTACCACAAATATAACACCTTGTTCATTACTCGTTATATGGGCACAATTTTTTAAAACCCACCTAGAACTGTCTATTGTGCTGGTGGGTGAGTCTTATTAAGATGATTAGACATTTTATTCTATTTGTTTCGTATGATTTGAATGCTTATTACATTTTATCGGTTGCTAGATTTTTGATCGATAAAGACGGTCTTCATGATAGAGAGGGGGCGTTAGCCCTGGATCAAATGATCCTACAAGAGTTATCCTCCATTGAGAACATGTGCGTTGGTGTTATAGACAAATTGGAGAAGATTTTAGAACTTACCTGACCAAGTACTCTAAATACTATATGAAGTGTGAGGAGCTTGGGTGGTTGGATGGTGAATGGGCATCCCATTGAATACCCATCGTAGAAGAAGTACTAATGCAAATACCATCATTCCCTATGCCGTTCACACTAGGTGAGTTATATTTTGTGTTTCTTTTTATGTATTATTGATTAAATTTTTTTGGTTGATTTTATTCTTGGTTATTGAAGTAGCAGCCAAATCTAAGGAGGTTATAGTAATTACCTTAGGATGTAATGAGGCTAACCTTCTCTTTAAATATGGCGAGGTCGATGAGTCATAGTGTTGGCTATATAATGGGGCCCTAGCAACAATTATCTAGAATGTTCAGGAAGCTAGGCTGATGGATCTCTTTTTAGCTGTGAACCCAAGCATCCCAATGGCAGAAATGGTTTCTCTCATCGATTCCTTCATAGAAAGTGCTGACCATTTTTGCACATGAGTTCACAATGTGCGAGTGGTCTTTGAGATCATTGATGAAATTTTTTCAGATCTCTTCGATGTCCCTTCTGATGGTTTTCCTATGGAGGAAAATACTCGTAAGGATCTAAACCATTGAGGAGACATAGAAGAATGGCTAAGGATTGACAAAGATCATAAGGGTATTTATATGAAAAAGGTTAAATTAAGGTAGCCCAGCAAATTTACCTCATCTTCCGGGCTCGTGCTTTTCCCAAGCTACTTTCCCAAGGGAAAATTATTAGGGTAGAGAAAGCTTGGATTATGAGGGACATAATGGAAGAGGGGGCACGATAAAATTGGGCTAAATATCTTTTGGAAGGCTTACGAGTTGAAACGATCAAATTGCATGGTAAGCTTGATACACGTTTCCATGTGCATTTTTCATTTTTTATAGCTTGTCTACATAGATTTGCAGAATTTTTGGTGGTCCAAGAGAATGGGATATGGGTGATACAAGATCATACCCAGGTATCCAAATCATGGATCCACCACATATTCTATATCACCTGGTCTCAAGAGACTCTAGAGGCTATTGGGGAGTCTTTTTCCATAACTACCAAAGATCGAGCAGGACCATCCTTTCGTGCACATGACAGCTTTGGATAGGCTCGCCCCCCAACATGGGAAACATAGTGAGGGAGGCATGTCTTAATTCAGAAATAATAAAGTCAAAGTTGCAAATTAAGAAGCCTCATCTTGTAGAGGAACCTTCACGTACAATCGAAGGAAGGGGCAAAAGGCTACGCATCAAAGTTCATAATGTGCGATTTGAGCTTGTTGGTGAGTATCCCTTAGCTAACTCATTTGTCACTTTCATTTTTTTCTCATACATGTATGTTGGACTAGTACCCTAATTGTGGCTTATACTTGGTCGATGAGGAAGAGGTTTCTGATCCCAAATAAGAGGCCCCTACTATAGAAGAGGAGGCCCCTATTGCAAAGGAGGAGGCCCCTACTATAGAAAAGGAGACCCTTGTTACAAAGGAGCCTATTGTAGAGAGTGTCCCACAACCTAAGGGGCATATGACAGTAGAGGAAGCTACTATACTCTTAAGCCAGCTTGAAGAAGATGGGCTACATTTTGAGAATGGTGATTTTGCTAGTTTTTTTGATAGTGTGCCGATGGGCAATCCCCCCACTCTCACCCTTGAAGGTTTTCTGGGTAGGAGCTTTGCATTGCCATTTATGTTATCCTCTCACTTTCTCTCTTTCCTCTTATTCTCTTCTGTTTGTTTGTTTTCTTGTTTTCCTCTCCTTTTTATTTTCTTTATAATGCTAACATGCTTTATTGCATAGTAGGTCCTACTTTTGCTAAGGGCCCTGAGTCTTCATCTACTTTTCACCTACAGCCATGGGTGGAAACCTCAAATAAGTTTTCCTTTATGGAAGGTGTAGTAGATGACATGATTGACCACTTAAAGAAAATTGACCCTGAGATAGGTGCATTAGGGATATCGTATTTGATTTTTATGTTGCATTTTTTGCCACCATTTTATGACTGACGCTTCCTTGTTTTTGGTATAATAGCTTCATGACTTAAATGGGACCCAAAATAGGCTGTTGAAGTTGAAGCTGTGCTTGAACTCCCTCTAGAGGTAACAGAGGTACCTTGTCATGATGAGGCAAGAAAATGTGCACTATACTTAGCACGATCACTATGGGAATGTAGACATGTCAATGAAGATCTTTGGAAATGAGTTCAGAAACTCAAGAAAGAAAAGGCGAATCAAGCAACTGAACTAGAAGACCTATGGTCACGAAATGAATTTCTAATGGCTTGTGACCATTTAGATGGTAGTTGGCGTACGACCGTAATTGATTATGCCAAATATTGATTGACCGTAAGGGGAAAAAGTGAGGCTACTTGTGAAGTAATCAAACAATGTCTACAAATGGATCTCTTGGCACAGAAGAATCAATATTTGAAGGATTATAGTACCAAAGTATATGAATGGGGGTAGGAAAAAATGAATCATAAACATATGTATAAAATGAAACATGTTGCTTACAGCCAAAAGTACTGAGATGCATCTATAGAATGGCATGGTCATGTGCTATTCCTTAATGTAATTGGTGCTACTCGGGCGTATAGTGAGTCTCCTAAGAGGGAAATGACCATGCCTTCTAGGAAGGCCACCTCCGCCACCTTTTCTCTAGGGCCACCCACATGGACGACTATGGAGAAAGGAAAGATTTTAGCAGGTGTTGATTTAGGAAAAGAAGACTGGGAAAATTTAATAGAGGAAGAAATCCTCCAATGGTTAGCATCTGGCCTTAACAAGATACCTCCAGACATGGATGCAGGCCCATCTCAAGTTAGCCAAGTTTTACCTTGTTGCAATTTATTTCATGATAGCCTTATGCATTTCCTTGCTCACTCATTAGTTCATTATTTTGTTCTTGATTCATGTAGGACCCAGATGAGGATGTAGGACCTAGCGGGGCAGTAGATGAAGACATAGGAGAAGACCCATAGCTTATTGATTGATTTTTTTAAAATTTTGAAATAGAACCCCTATTGTTAGGTGATGTTGCAACTCTAAATGTGGAGATAATTTTGGATCATGTATTTGCAATTTAATGAAAAGTGAAGTGCTTGTTTTATCTCCTTTGCCTAATGTTTTTGTTGATGTACTTAGGCCCCTTGTGGACCCCATGCTATAGTTTAAGGCCATTCTAGGCCATAGCTAGTTTAAGGCTATTTTAGGCCATGGCTAGTTTAAGGCCATTTCAGGCCATAGCTAATTAATCTCAAAGAGTGGTTTGCTAGTTTTAGGCCCTAGTGGGCCATACGATAGTTTAAGGCCATTCTAGGCCATCATGATATAATTAACGCAAAAGGTAAACACAATGCAAAATTGAAACTATACAAACAAAAGTGTTAAGGGTACATCCTAATTGCATAATTACTTCCTAACTCGATGTGGGTTAGGCAAGGCATATGGCCTGGAAGACTTGAGGTGGTATTCCTCTAGGACATCATCTACCATTAAGAAAGGCAAATCTACCCACATGGTTTCTCCGTGTAGGCTGTTAGTTTTGTCTAGCTCATTTGCCAAACATTGAGTTTCAGCATGGATAGGTGACACATCTTGGAGATTTGTATCTTCAACTCTTGCTCCATGTTTATGTTGTTTATAGCTTGAGGGGCTACATCATCACTGAAGATCACCACCTCTATACCTGCATAGGGTAGATGGATCTTCTGGTGTATCGGTGAAAAGATAGCTCTTAGTTGGGCTAACCAAGATCTTCCCAAAATCAAATTGAACTAGGGAATTTCTTCTACCACAATGAATTCTACGCTAGTGGGGAACTGATCCCTTGCTACAAAGTTGATAGTGATGGTTCCCTTGACCACAATGCGTGCCCCATTGAAAAACTTCAAATAAGAAGTTGCTGTGGGCTTGATTTGATCCACCAAGCCCAACTTGTCAACAAAAGGGAATGGAATTACATTGGTTGCTATCCCATCGTCAACATGCACCATGCAAATCTTGTATTAGCCTACATAAATTGTTATAAACATAGGGGCAGTGGTTAACTAACTCTTTTCTAGGTTAGCTTTAATGGATTTATCATGAAAAGTCAAGCGAGTTGCTTGTGGCTGTTCAGTTGTAGATGGGAGCATAACAGTCCTTGGGTGGCATATCTTCCTTAATAGGGATAGCTACCATCATGCGAATCAAAGCCTCTTAGTGTGCTGTGGAAGTCATTATTAAATCGTACAAGCTTAAAGTTGTATTTTTTTGTTTTAAAGCTTGTCTAACTAGTGTAAATGTGTCCCGAAAGTGTTGTGCACTATCTGGTAGTTTTATAGTTTTTACTTCCTCCATATGCCCCAGAAGATGAATTCCTTGAAAAGGAAAGGCCTTGGCTTTTGGTTGGGTAATAGGCTTCTGAGCTTCGGTAGTTGCTTGTTGTGTATGTATTTCTCTTTTTTCTTTGGATGGAAGGGCCATGGGAATTGCTAATAAAGGAGTGGGCTTAGGGGAGCCTAGCGTAGTGCGTTCTCTAGTCATCTTATCAACTAGGTGCTCCTCACTTTTTCTTAAGCGAGAGGGTTGTGCTACAGTTCCAACCATTGGACTCTGGGTAGGTGGTGAGTTTGTATGTTTTGGCACTCTTATAACAAAAGGTGCTTATGTTGTTGCACTGACATGTTGTGGAGCCTTAACTAAAAAAAGTGTAACGGGCCTCTATGGAGGTGCTTTAATGAAAAAAGGGGTGTGCGACTTGGTTGACATTGAAGTTTCAACATCGCAAGAAGGTATACGAACCACAAATGGCTCATGTGGTAACTCTGCATTGTCATCAATGCTAATGACATTAATGGTATAGCTTGCATTGTTAGTGTTCAGTGGGTCCTTATAGATGTTCATAGATTGGTTTTCCGGTCGTATAAGACTGTTTCCGTTAAGGATCAACTTTCCTTGATCAATCATATGCTGAATGTCATCTTTCAATGCCAAGTAGTAATCCATGTCATGGCCACACAATTGCTGGTAATTGCAGAAGCATTCCAGCCTAAAATTTCTAGGCACTGGAGGCTCGGTAGGCATAGCCACAGAGGGGTCTCGAAGAATCTCACAATACCTATTGTGCCTATGGGCCTCCTCCATCATTTGCTTATATTGAATGCACCCAGCACTCAACAATTGGTCTAACAACTCCGACAACTGAATCAGCAACGACGTGTATTTTGAGCGATCCTTTCACTTAAAATTTGGCCTAGGGAAAATTTGTATTGCGGCCATTGGCGGCGAAGGTTGGCTAGCACATGCATTGCTAGAGCTTAACATTTTAGCAGTGGTGATCATGGCCTTAAGCATTTTGGCAGCCTACTTGTTGTTATTGGGCTTGGTTTTGTTAGCCTCAGCAGCCATAGTGGTTGTTGCAGCCTTTCCCTTTTCCTTCTCTTTCTTTACATGTGCATTTTTGTAAGCTATATAAGTTGGGTCTCTACTAGCCTCCACTGTATCTTGGATACTCTTTGTCTATGTAAAAGCTTGGCTAAGGGTGTGTGGTGCTGAATAGTATAGCTTAGATTTGATAAAATTATTCACATCACCCTTGAAAATGGCCAATAGATGGGCTTCAGCAATCGGCTGACGAATTTCATTTAAGGTAGCACTCTAGCATTGTATGAATTTTTGGATGGGTTCTAATGGTTCTTGGTTGACATTCATAAGTTGGTCTAAGGTGACTTCTGGCTTCAAGTTATACTTGAAGCGAGTGACAAACTAACTTAGCAATTCTTCTAATGTTGAAATAGACACACGAGGAAGTGCATGATACTAGTCCAAAGCTTTACCAGTCAAAGACATGGCGAAAACATGAATAATCACATACAGCCATGGTTCCAGTAATAGGGACTTGAATCAAAATGTGTATACATGGGTGTTGGGATCACCCTCTCCATTGTATTTTGTGAATTGGGGAAGTTGTACTCTAGGAGGCAATGTGAGTGAAGGAACGATGGGGCTAATAGGGTTGTCTTGGTAAAAGTCCACTGCTTGGATTATTTCAAAACCAACAACTTTAAGCCACTTGACTTTATCAATGAGGGTTTGAATAACCTAGAAGGCTTGGTCCAGACTCAGGGGTGCTATGGAAGGCTGCATAAGTTGGACTACTAATGGTACCATCAGAATAGCCATCATTGGTAATGCTATTGGTGCAATTACTAGTTCCATTTAGGATGCTGCTAGAGCAGTTCCCATTGGTGGTGCCATCTGAGCGGCCCACAACCTTGTGTGTGGTGCTGCCGGAGCAACTACCATTAGTGGTGCTATGGAAATGGGTACCTACCTTGTTGCTAGAGCAGCCCACAACCCTGTAGTTAGCTACACCAGATGTGAAGCTTAATACGTTTGGGACTAGATATAATGTGGTGTTTGGGACATTTGAATAGTAGGAAAGGATATTGTTGCCCACCATGTAGTTGAGGTTGGAGCTGCTGCTAGCGGTGGAATTGGCATGGAAGAGGTAGCGGAAATAGGACTCATTTGCGGTTGTGATGTAAACATAGTGTGTACATATGGTAACGTAGGCATCATAGGTGTTAGTTGCAGAAATTGGACAGACTATGAAGGAATACTAAAGGGAAAAGAGGTCGAAGGCCCTACATGCTGTGGTGTTGATACCACTTGATGACTACTTGCTACCCATGAAGGTTTGGGTTGTAGAAGCGTTGTAGTTATGATAAAAGGGGAAGAGGGTTGTGACTGGTGTGAAAGAAATAGAGGGGTGGATTGCGAAGTTGTGGCATAGAGCAGGCCACCACCTTTAGAATGGGATTCAAAATCCTCTTGTTCATCATGAAGGGGTTCCTCATAGTAAGATGCTGTGTCTCGTTCTTTTGACCCACTCAGTTGAATATGTTGATTCAATATCCATTGAAATGTTTCAGTGAGTGGTATGATGGCACTAGGAGTAGGAAGGAGCTCCCTTCCATTTCGGTGAATAATTTCAAAGTTACGCTTTTCTTCGAATTCCTAATGGTCTAGTGGTGGGCCCACTTGGATCTTTGTGCATAAGAAGTTATATCACTCCTCATCATGTGTTGTGCATTCGGGTGATTGATGTTGTAGTCAAAGAGACTACCGTTGTGTGTGCATTGGGCTATGTGATCACTCAAGAGCCGTCACATGTTGCAAGGGATGAGCTATCTCCAAGCTCAAGGTGGCAGCTAAGGTGTTAGGTGGGTTCATCTTTACTATGTCAAAAAGGATGCAAGAAGTAAAGAAACTTGTGAAAAATGGCGGAGTACAATAAGTTTTGAGTGAAAACACTTAAATAGGTAAGCTGCATTGAAGATAGGCCAAAAACGGAAAAGTCTAAAAATGCTAGAAAAGTAATAACTTGTGCTGTTACGCTTGTTACGCTAGGCAGGACTGTCACACTAATAGGGTTGTTATGCTACACTTGTTACGCTATATGTGTCACACTACACAGAACATAGAGAGCTTAACGTAGTACACCATTTTGGGCCTTTTGTCTTGCGGGGTTTCAAGGGAACCATCAACTAGTATCCAACTGTACTAACCAAAACATGAACAACCCTTGCACTGGCCTGTGATCTAGCTATTACTGTAGCATGTCCACAAGGTTGTTAGGTTTACACTAGTCCATTGCTAGTGATGGAGATACAGAAGGCACACAGGACTATCCGTGGTGCATAGAAGGGACACAGAGGTTTAGGGCCTCCTTCTAGTACCAAAAATTGTAGCATCTGAAAATGTCAGTGGCTGGAACACTAAGAGGTTCTCAAGCACACATCCTAGCCTCGAGTCTGCGGGAGGGTTGTGCTGGGGAAGACAAAAATGGGATGCCTTGGACAGTCTAGTTGATTAATCAGGGACTTATGTGGTGTCCAATAACCATTTGTGAATAATGATTTTTGAGCGTCACGTGTAGGAGTTGGAATAAGTAGGAACATACCATGCATAACAATAGGAGAGTATTAACATGCATGCATTATAGAAATAGAAATAAATAGGTATGCTAATAGTTTAAAATATGTGTTTTAGAAAAATAAAATGAGAGTGCAAGTGAGGAAATGCATTGGCCCAGGATTAGGGGATGTGATTTTTGATTAAATGATGTGTACAATTGGCATGAAATGTAGACAGACACAACTAGGCATCGAGGAAATATGATCAGAGTCTCTAGGGTGTTGCAGACGTAGTGTTGATAGACATAAAGGAGTTGATGCTGGCTCTACTAAGATTTGCTATGCTGTGTGTGTGCGAATGTCATGCTCAAGTGTAGGAGTGGAACAAAGATTTGGAAGAATTTAATGTTTAGATTTGCTGCTCATCAACTTTTTTCTCGGCAATCTTCTACCAAGGTCAACTGCAAAAGAGAACCCTTAAAATGTTGATTACTGGGGTATTTATAGAGCTAGGGTTGTGGGGGGAGACGTGGTTTGGATGCCACGTGACCTGGACCCCACATAGGATGAATGTGGATGTGTCATGCTGATGTGGTATGCTCAAAGTTTAGTGCTACACTTGATAGGACAAGAATAGGGACTGAAAATCTACCAAATTGTGATCATATTGCCTAAACTGCATGTGCAAAAATCTGAAAAACTACCATGTTTTTACAAAAATGCCTAGAAAAAATGCAAATTGGAGCCTACGCTTTAAGACTATGCCTTCCCTCCTCTTTTGAGTAGGTCAAGCATAGGGACAATTTCGTGGACCAACAGGGGGTGTAAAAACAAAATAAACTACTAATTTTGGCTACCGGAGAGATGTTGAAGCAGTAATGAAGGTCAATGATGAGTTTTGGAATCTTTTGAAGGCATTTGGTGGCTTTTTTCAAGTATTACACTATCTACGCTGTCCAACGTAACAAGGTGTAGCATGAACACTAAAGAAATTTTGTAGTTTTGGCCTACTACGCTGTCTATGTTGCGTAGTGTAGTAGAGCATATCACTTACTTTCAATGTAATTTTTCAAAAACTAAAGACATCACTTTGAGATTAAGCAAGGCATGTTGAAAGAGACGGATACCTCCTAGTTTTATTCTTGGGAAACTTTCGACCTTGGCACCTTTGCTATGCTATGCTATGCTATGTAGTGTAGCACAACGTAACATCTAATTTTGAACACATTTTAACCCAACTTGCGATGCTTTGCCATGGGACCTTGATCATTCTCTAAGGACGAAGCAGGACAAGTAGCTTTAAAGGTCGAAGAATTGCCAAATGCACCTTCTATGTCTAGTTCAACACTTAGGAAAATTTTTGTCTTGCATGGCCTATTGCATTGTCTACACTGTGTAGCATAGTGGAGCATAATAGGTCAAAAAATAGAAAATTTGTAGAACTTTTTTGTCCATCCTACACACTTTTGACAACTCATAGCCTGTCATGTGGGTGGACTGGCAACTGGGACATGTGTCAAGCTGGGAAAGCTAGACAACGTAGCAAGCTTGATGGCCCAGAAGATAAAAAATTTGCTAAATTGTTTAGTCCATCCTTAATGTCCCTTTTATGCAAACTGGCCTTGAAAATGGATGCTACACTGACTGTGCCAAGGAGCGTAGCAAACAGACCCAAAAAAACTTTGTAGATGTTAGGACTTCCAGGGTGCCATGCTATTTGCGTGGCCCAGCATGAAACCACACTTGGAGAAATTTCTCCCAGGTCTCAATGCTCAGACAAATCTTATGCTAAGTCATGAGAGCCCAAAATTGATTGTGTTTCAGTATGCAAGTGATTCCTCCCCATAGGAAGCTCATGTCCATAATTCCCTTGCATGCCCTCATACCTAGGAGTTCATATGTGATGAGTCATCATGGTTTATCACATTGATTGAATTTCATCGACATGATTGTGTCAATGCATGGTTTGGTGCATCCATGC
The DNA here is from genome assembly GCA_015680685.1 of Gnetum montanum. Taxonomy (NCBI): domain Eukaryota; kingdom Viridiplantae; phylum Streptophyta; class Gnetopsida; order Gnetales; family Gnetaceae; genus Gnetum; species Gnetum montanum. The sequence continues at coordinate 243,304 of MNCI01010476.1, forward strand.
GTACAGGTTGATGCATGGTTTGTTGTGTCCATGCATACACGTCAATGTAGTGTGTGTTTTTTCCTATACATACAAATGCTCTCACTATGTATTTGGCATTTTTTAGTCAATAGAGTAGCTGAACCCTTGTAGTTTTATTTCATAGTCTTAGAGATTAGTTAGTGAGTGCTCGTAGTGTAGATTTGAGTTAGTTGTATGTTTTCTTATTCAAGTGGCAATGCATCTAGACACATTCCATGAACAATAATAAGATCAAGATTGATTCTTATTCATGGTAGCACTTTGACTTAGATTAAATTTACTTTCCATGTAATTTTACTTTACATGTACTTAGTTAGTATTTGTGTTTCATGTACTTAGTTAATATTTACATTTCCATGCACGTTAATTAATTGATGGAATGAGCACAACCAATTTCGAGCATAAACACGTAATCACTTGGTAATCCCAGTAGTGTTATTATTTGGTTTGCCTAATAGCGTAGTGCTTGGTAATCCCAATAGTGGATACATGGGTTTAGAACATGTACGACAAGCTGGGAATAGACACTCATTACCTATAGGCGAATTTAGAATTTTCTTTTCATTTTTAATTAAATTAAATAATTAATTTCTCTACTATCATTAGGAGTAGCATAAAGCCGAAACAACATCAACAATCATATGCCTCACTTTGGACTAAACCATATGTGCCAAAGCTATCACTAGTCCAAGTGGGAAGATAGCAAACTATGATCAATGCTTAATGATCTAGAAGCACAACTAGTCCCATCCATGGAATTCAATCGGGTTGTGCATGAACACTCATGATTCATATGGTTAAATGTAGGGGGTACTTGCTGCTCATCATTGGCATCATTTCCAAGGATGGTGCTAATTATCTAGATTATTTGTATTATACATGATTGTTGGTAAGGTGTTAATGATTTATCTTTTAGAAAATATGAAGTCACACATGTTACAAACATGTCTTCTTTACATAGAACCCATAATGCATTATATGATGAAAATAGTCATAGGAGAAACAATAGGTTCTATGCTAAAGAGAATTGGAGTGAACAACTTCAAGAAAGGATTTTATATGCTCATCTCCACCCTTACTACATGCAAGGACTACGTTCCATTGGTGTAGACAATCCTAGAGGAGATGGAGTAAGTCCTAGAATAAGGAGGGCCATAAGGCCTACGACCTCCTCTAAACCTAGAAAAGATAGATCTAGGGACCATGGGGGAGATATAGGAGCCATGGTGATTCTTGCACTTTCCCATCTTTCGCTTCCTCTTCAACGTCTAGTTCTGATGAAGATGAATGTAGGTATAGAGATAGAGCTCCTATAAGGGGTTAGGATGAAAATAGAAATTGAACCCAAGGGTAAGATCAAAGACATTAAAGTAAGCATAGACAAGATCATCACTATCAGATGAATAGAAATAGAGATTCTCACTATGACATGTTTGATACTAATGAACCCTTGTTGGATACTAGGGACCTAACATAGATTAGGAAGGTAGTTCAAATACCCCAAAGGCATCAAAGGGAAAACTGCATCAAATGGCTTAATATGGACAACATTCCTAAATTTAGGAGAGGCTACAATTCTGATCCACAACATTATTTACAAGTCTTCCATGCCTACACCTTGCAAAACATTGAACGCAAGTGGAAAAAGCTTAAGCTCTTTCCTAGGACACTAATAGATGAAGTTGAAAGTTGGTATAGATCGTTGGAACCCAATTCACCAATGGTTTATAATGCTAGAACTCTTCAATGAAGAATACCATACCTATGTGAGAGTGTCCAACCTAAGAAAATAAATCAAAGGATGGAAGCAATAAAAACATGAATCCTTGGATGTGGCCTTGGATAGATACTATTGTCTATTACAAAGATGTCCAAGCTGTGATTTTTCTCAAAAAGAGTAACTTTTCCACATCATAGATGGGCTTCGTAATGAAACAAGAGAGACTCTTGGGATTTATGCCCAAGGTTGGTTATACAAATTGAAAGCCCATTGGATACAAAGGCTAAATTACTAGGTTGCAAAAGAAGAAGAAGAGCTATGTAAATGAGAGAATGTAGTGGAATACAATTGGGATCTAACTCTTGAGAAGAAGAGGGTCCATATCTATGATGAGGAAAAGAAGGCAGCTCTTGATGAGGTGATTCCAGAACAAACCTTACTAATACAAAAGTCTATCAATGAGCTTGAAGTAAGGCTAGATAAGATGTGGGAGTTGATGAATGAAAAAGTTACAACCTACATGAAAACCCTAGAGGAGATGGTAACATAACAAGAATCAAGTGATTAAAACAAGAAGAGGAAAAAGTACCAGGAAACAGGTAGGAATACTTATAAGCAAAAAGAAAAAATAGCTGTAGGAGAAGATGCTATAAAATCAATCACAGAAGATGATAATGGATATTACATTTGCCTATATGACCATCCAAAGGGATATTGCCTAGTCATGTTACATCTACATGAGTATTGGGCTTTTTCTTTGAATTCTGAGTTAGTACAAAAGCAAATGCCTAGGAAATTACCTTTTTCACAAGATAATTATAGACAATCCTACAACCAATTATACTACCCTAGTGGGACTTCTTATTAGCCTCAAAAATACCATCAACCATAGTGGAAAAACCCACATTCATGGGGGAGGCCATCATCAAACCAACACTACCCTTACTGCCAACTGAATCGTTACAAATATTATGTTCAACAACCTATTTTCCCAACTGGTTCTACTTCCTCTACCTAAAATCACTACTACCACTCTTCTGAATATCATCAACCTGCGACATCTTCTATGGGATCACCATCTCATGCCTCTCATCTTCCTTCATATCCTAAATATTCTCATACTTCCATCTACCATATGTCATCGCCAATAACACAAGAAGGTTTGACACCACAACATCAATGAAAGAATGTCACTTGTGTTGTGAACATACATAGAAATGATAATGCTAGTAGATCTCAACCACAACCTCAAAAATGTTCTTTCTTTAGGGTAGTTTCCTCACACAAGCACAAAAATTATAGACTTATTGGTGCATCAAAACTTGCATAAGGCCAATCTAGTGCAACATCCTTCCTTACAAAAATGATGTCTCCAAATCATATGCAAAAGCCAACAACCATTACCAATCCAACATAGGATATAAATAATGAACTTATCATCATGGAGAGAAAAAAAACTCCATGCATCACCAATAATGATAAAGGGTGTAATTGTGGGCTAAAAGTTCAAAATATTAACACAACATCCATACCAATCCACCATAAAGTAAAAGACTAAGTGTGTGAGTAGAACCAAGTCTACACAGTAGCCACTAAACTAGAAGACACCTAGTGGCTTGGAAATGAGAATATAAAACTATTTCAAAGATGCATGGAATCCTATGATCCACTTATTAGTTCTAGACTTAAGGAAATGGACCAAATAGAGGACTTAGACACATATATCTTATACTCTGATTATACATTGGAAAAGGATATTAAACATGGAGACCTAGGAATTAAAGCAAAAACTCAAGAAGAAGAAGAAAATACATATGGCCCCTCCAAAATGGAAATACCTTCAAGTATAGATGAAGATGTCTCTGAATGATCCAAATGAGACTATCACCAATGCTAGATGTGCTACCACATGATTAATTAAATTAGTAATGGTGATAGATGGGAAACTAATGGTGTATAGCTAGGGGATTATGTGGTCCATATTTTGAATGTGCAACCAATAAGATTAGTCTTGGGGAGATGCTCCATCCTAGTTCAAGAACTAATAAGTGTTTTTCACCTTTTTGTTTTACAATTTTTTATCATTTCTCTATTTCTTTTCATATTTTCTAATTCTTAATATGTTTTCCATTTCTTGTTATTTTTCTTTTCTTTATAATTTTTTCTTTTCTTGAGTCATTTTCTTTATGCTGTATGAATGTCTTTTATGTTTTTGTTAATAATTTTGCTAGCCATGATGTAGAATTCAATGCTATATGTTGGTTTTTTGAGATATGCTATCAAGATGATTGGGTAAGTAATTATGTAAAGTAGTGAGACCACCTCATCCATCCCTCTAGTTATCTAAATAAAAGGTATTTATCATTGAAACAATTTGATTCTTCTTTCATGAAGCTAAAATTAATTAATGATCATGGTACCTTGAAGAAAGAGGAAAAGACCAAGTAGGAATGACAAAAGGTGTGACGTTTAGGGAACTTGTTGGGTTCTCTTCTTAACTTCCTTCATGTGGTTTATGAATCCTCATGGAATGTATCATCACTCCTATTATTGACCAATAAATAGAAAGGTATGTCTTTACATGGTGTGGTTCCCATTGAAAGAAAAAGAAAGAAAAAAAAATAACAAAAAAAAGAGAAAGTAAAAATAAAAAGAAAAAAATAATAATAATGGAAATTTAAAGCAAACCCCTTAGACATAATAATGGACTACAAACACTGGTTATCAGGCTGGAAAGACATGTTACCCATGCCTGAAGACTTCCCTCTAACTAAGGCCCTTCCTTTCTTTTGCTCTTTTCTTCTCTTTTTGGAGTGATAATTCTTCTCTGTGGTGGTTGTGGACTCATGATGGGTAGCAGGAAGAGACACATGAATGTGAGATCATTGTTATTAGTATGGAATTAGACTAAAACTTGAACAGATAGGTATGATGATTAGTTGAATCACGTTTAACACAATAACCTATTGTGGACATGCTCAAGTACCTTACATCCTTATCTTTGCAATCCATTCTCATCCCATTATTTAGCTCACTACTGCATATAATTATGAGCCTTTTGGTTTTGTATAGTATGGTGTAAAATCCTAACCAAGGTAGTTGTATGTTGTTTGAAGTAAAAGCATGGTCTACATTTAACTTCTCAGATGCCCACAGACATCTATAGAAGTGGTTATGCAAGGGCATTTTGGTAGGAGCTTGCTTTGGGAAGTACCCACTTGCATAACTTTCATTTATCATGGCATTGAACTAACCNTACCCACTTGCATAACTTTCATTTATCATGGCATTGAACTAACCTTTACATCTTATAGAACATCATTGATGGTTTCTCTAAATTTATGCATGATTTTGAGAGTACTTCTCATTTTTTTCATTAATTTTTTCTACTTTTCTATTTTCATATCCATTTATATTTCTTAGCCATCTTTTGCATTGGACCTTTGGTTTTAGTTGTTCAAAAACTTATGTGCTTTTAAACTTACACTTATTAGTCATGGGGGTTAGAGATGCCGGCTTTTGAAATTTTTTTAACATCTTATTTTTGGACATCATGGTAACTAATAGTAATTGATCAAAATAATGTGAATAGCTTGATGATTTTAGTTACCTCATAGCCTTGAGGATAGTACACTATCATCATCTTGTGCTTAAACACAAACTAAGGGATCTGAAAAGGGTTAATTATTAAGGAAAATTTACCAAAACTAATGTTGATCATTTGGTGACTATAGGTGATGCTAAAAGAAATGCCTAAAGAAGAAGGTCTTTTTCCAAGCATGAAAATAAAGCCAAAAGAAGGACAATGAAGGATATGCCCATGGACAAATTGTAGCACATATAAGATAACAACTCAAACATCACATGATTGCTAGATCCATGGGATGATGAAAAGAAATTTCAGCCCATTCTTTAAGAATGTTTTGTATAAACAGAGAAACATGAACATCATAATCAAGGTTGGAAGTCTACCATTGCTAGTGGCAATAAGAAGAATCATCTTCAATGGATTTTTTAAGACCTCTGCAAATTTTGTAATATTCAATGCCTATCTAGTCTTGTTGTCTTTTTGTCATTTTGTAATGCATCCACTTGAATAAAATTTTTTAATGTAGCACTGATTGTCAATCAGTACTTAGTGTTAGTTAAGTCAATTTATATGTCAGTAAGTTAGTTAATAATTCCATACCTTTCCAAAGTTTTGTAAAGAACTTGTTTCTTCTTTTGTTCACTCAAGGATGAGTTTTCATTTAGTTGTGGAAGTATGGTGAGTCGTCATGGTTGACCATGTTAATAGAATCCTATCAATGTGATTCCTTCAATGTGATCCTATCAACATGATCACATCAACATGTGGTTTGCTACTTCCATGCGTACGTGTCAATGAAATGTGTGTTTTCACCTATAAATATGCATGCTACCAATATGTATTTGGTATTCTTTTATCAATAGAGTAGTCAAATCCTTGTAGTTTTATTTTGTAGTCTTAGAGAATAGTCAGTGAGTGCCCGTAGTAAGGATCTGAGTGAGTTGTATGACATCTTATTCAAGTGGAAATATACCTAGACACATTCCATGAATGGTAATAAGATCAAGATTAATTCTTATTCATTATAGCACTTTAATATTTACATTTCCATGCACATTAATCAATTTGTGAAATGAGTGGAACTAGTTTCAAGTGTAAACCCTTATTTGCTTAGTAATCCCAGAAGTGTTATTGCTTGGTTCACCTAGTAGCATAGCACTTGGTAATCCTAATAGTGGATACATGGGTTTAGGACATGTATGACAAGTTGGGAATGGACACTCATCGCCAATAGGCTAGTATTGAATTTTTTTCATTGTTAATTAAATTAAATAATTAATTTCTCCATTATCATTAGGAGTAGCATAAAGTAAAAAAAAAAAACATCAACAATCATATGCCTTACTTTGGACTAATACATACGTGATAAAGCTAGCATTAGTCCAAGTGGGATGAAATATTAAAAATTGAGTCCACACAAGAAATCAACAAAGAATTAGGATATACCAAAATAGACACATTGATCAACCATGATAAGAGGAAACAACACCAATGATGAGAAAAAAGTAGTCTGTTCACTCAACCATACGAATCACAAGTGTGAACTAGCGATTTGATCGAATTTCATGGACTTAGCTCCTAAGTGTGCCTCTAGATAAAGATGGTGACTTGGGGAAATATGATCATTGTCTTCTTAGCTATCACTTGTGTAGGCTCTCACATGTATGGTTAAGTGTGAGCTAAAGCATATGATATTTAGTTATATTTTATATTATCATGTATTTAAGCCTAAATGTTAGAAAGATAAATGGTTGAGAATTATTGATCTAACTATCTAATGGTTATAAGACTAACTAGCCTGACATAAGTATTTGGGCCCACTTTCCATACACATCTTGAACTTGTATCAATGCTATTGGGTTACTAAGTATTAATTATTGGATATACTAAATTCCCACTACTAGGATTACCAAGCGTTAATGATATGCTTGAAGTGTTCATACTTATTTGTTCATTATTACGAGAATTAATTAATTAAAATAAGAATATGAAATGCATTAATGATAAAATGCATGAAGGAAATATTAAACTATCCCAAGTGCTATAAGGAATATCAAGAATCTCATCTTTATTATTGGTCATATTAGTGTGTTTAGGTACAAGATGCTCAAATAAAGATTTGTACAATTATTTGAGTTCCCACTGTAAGCACTCAGAAAATATTTCAACTTTAGAAAAATAAAACTATATGATTTTGGCTACACTAATGACATAGCATGCCATAAATGTGGTGGGTACATGCATTTATATAGGCATGACATGACACTACATTGATACATCCTTCCATGCATCAATGGGACTACATTGATGGGGCTATGTTGACACAACTAATTAATGATTCATCAATTATGCAAGAAGAAGTATTGTGGGTGCATAACTGAAGTATACCACCATCAAGAAGAAAATCACGGTAGTGAGATATTCCTTGGAAAAATTTAGGGACTATGTGCTTGGATACCAAAATTTTCTGTACACTGACACAATGCCATCTATTTCTTGATGAAACAATTAATGGTTAGTCCACGTGTCATATGATGGATAGAAATTTTACAAGAATTTGATATTACCATGGTGGATAAGAAAGGAATTGAGAACATAGTTGCTAATCATTTATCTCAGTTACAATGGGATAACAAGGAGGATAAGGAGCCTTTATTTGATCAATTTCCAAATAAACTCCTCTTTACTAAATCCATTAAGTTCCTATCTTCTCACATAGAAGACTCCAGTCAAATGGGATAATAAGAAGAAATAATAATTTATTCATCAGGTGATGAGCAACAAGGTACCCCTACATCCAACCATATGAATCACTAAGGTGTTCACATGTGATTTGGTGGAATTCCATGGACCTATAGTTCTCCAGTGCACTAATTCCACTAGGAAGTGAAATGGGCATTGAGAATGTTTGTTGTTTTCCCACCTACACTTGTGAAGCTCAAGGGTATGGTTTAAGTGTAATTGAGGTATATTATTTTTCTCATTTTATGTTTCATAAGTTTAATCACCTACAAAAAGAATGAAAGGTAGATTAATTTAAGATCTAACTCAATCACTGCCTAGTTAGCCCAACACAAGTAGCCATCACACTTTCCTAGACACATCCTGAACACATATAATGCTGCTGGGTTACCAAACATAAAGCATTGCTTGGTTACCAAGCACTATATGTATGCTCGAAGTGGTCATGCTTGTGTTCATTAACAACTATAAATTAATTGCTTAATTTAAACACATTAAACTAAAGTGCATTAAAGGAAAAATTAATCTATTCTCAATGTTGCAAGGATTGTCAAAAGAGTTCATTTTTATTCCTATCACATTGGTGTGCTCAAGTACATTAGTGTTTGAATAAATATCCATACAAACTTAGACTCCTATTGTGGGCACTTAGAAAATATTCTAACTTTGGAGGAAAAAAAAATACAAGAGCTTCACTAACTATGAAAAAAACTAATATGAAAATTGTGAGTCCAAGTGCTATATTTATAGGCTAGTGTATACCCCATGATATCGGATATTCGACATCGTGTCTTGGCTCTGACATCAGATACCTAATGTTAGAGCATGCAAAAATGTGATTCAGCATACCCTCATGATTGAATAAAAAGTCATCCTTGAGTGAGGAAGAGGAGGAACAAGTTCTGTACAAAATATTAGGCAGGCATGGGATTATTGTCTAACATAGAAATTAACTCAGATGGAACAAAAAAACTCTAAGTGCCCAAGTGTATGGAGTTACAATCTTTATAAAATTGGATGTTCATGATAAGAGAAGTGAACACCCTAGATAAAACTAACATCTAACACCTCTTGGTAGTTGAAGAGTGAAAGAGAAGATCCAATGATCATGAATAGTCTACATCATGTGGTACTGCTGCATCATCCTTGGTGAAGATAGTCCCACTTCCAGTCCATGCTTCGCACTACAATCACAACAGAATCGTGCATTAGTACACAATATGTAGCACATAGCTATTAAATACTTTGTCTCATCGATGGTAACACTCACCTAGGTTGTGATTGTGGTAGATTGATTCCTTTAGTAGTGTTAGCAGGAAGGCTGACAAATAGGGTAAAATAGATAAGCAATCCATTAAATTTTAAAAAGTTCTACACAAGGAAATATTTGAAGAGGGTGTAAGAATTCACAACAATAAAAAGGAAATTTCACTAAAAATTGTTGTAAAGATGTGCACAATTAGATTCCATTGATGAGGTAAACAAAAGAATTTGATTATAAGATTGTCTAAGGGTAAAGAGCTTAACTAGCCCAACTAAAAGATATGCAAGTGGATCCCCCCAAAGAAGGCATAGGCCTTTTATTGCCCTTTCATAACTTCAAACCAAGGAGTCCATGGGCTTCATGGATGATTAATGGTTACAAAAGGTTAAGTACAAAAACTTGAAAAAAAGTACCTAAGAATTCTAACACATCAAACTAGGACATCAAACAAGAACATGGAATCGCTAGTGAGGTGAGACAGGGAAAGCATAGATGGATGAGAGAGAGTGGAATGGAGTTCTTGGTTAAGGTCACATGAAGTCCATTGTGAATTTTATGGTTAAATGACTTGATAAGATTCATCCTTAGTCTAGACCAAAACCAACCACATTCAGTGACTTCACATCGTCATTCTAAGACTAGTCCATCCCCCTGAGACACAATAGTGCATCCACAGAACAATCATCGTTCCATATTAGAAAAGAAAAGAGAAGTAGGAAGTGAGGAAGGGCCTTAGTTAGAGGAAACCTTCAGGCATGGGTAACATGTATTTCTAGTCCCATAACCAATGCTTGTAGCCTGTTTATTTTGTTTAAGTAATGTGCTTTGAATTCTCATCCTTTTTTTAAATGGAAACCACACCATGCAAAGATGTATGCATTTATTTTGTCTAAGGGGTATGCTTTGAATTCCCATTATGTTTTTTTTTTGTTATGGAAACCACATCATGCAAAGAATTATTCAACTTCCTTTATTGGTTGACATGGAATGATAAGAAGTCCATGAAAACATACATGTACCCAAGTAAGTAGAAAGGCACAAAGAATACCAAATCCCCTTGAAGTCACACCTTATTCAAACCTTTGAATCCTTTTTAATTCCAAAAACTACCAAAGTCACAAGTTCATTAAAGTTTCATTAATGAAAAAGGGAATACATGTTTCTAGAATAAGGAAAACCATAGAGTTTGTGAATGGGTCGATGTTGTGGACTCATCACCTGTTGCATGAAAAATAACCATGTCCTAATCATCCGTAATGAAATTCAAAGCTATAATCTAGACACCAATAATAAAATAACTGAATAGTACATACCAACATTAAGTAACAAATTACCACTGCTCTTGGCACTTATTAATAAAAAGTTAGAAAATCACATCAAAATAAAAGAAAATATAAAAGAAAGTGTAAAATATCCAAAAAATAGCAAATGTACTAATGATGGTGTAAAAAAATTAGGAAAGATTAATAATATGAAAACAAGAAGACGTAAAATAAAGAATGTGCAAAACAAGAAATTGTAAAGAAAATGTGTAAAACAAAAAGGGTGAAAAACTAAAGAGTCACTTATATGATCAACATGGATGGCCATCTCCCCCATGATTGAGTTAAAAAGAGGAGATTTGAAATATGGAGCATGGGTGTCCATTTGATGAGGTGTTTGTTATATTAGTCGGCTTATGCTCATGGAAAGGTTTGATTTGTTGTATGTTGACTAGCTGTTTCTTGTCTAGGCTCTTAGGTTTGTAGATCATCATGGCCCAAAAAGAAAAATTTTCATAAATTATATAAGGTCCTTTCCACAATGTTTGTAACTTAGTTTGTTGAGGTACGTGTGTGGGGTTCTAGTAGAGTACCTTATCTCCTAGTCAAAATTTGACTTTTCGAATTTTAAGGTCATGGCACTTTTTGTTGTAGGCCTTGTACAACTCGTTAGATGATAGGGCCACCAATTGATTTTCATCTAGTAGGTTGAGATTCATTAGTCTTTCTTTTTGTGCTAGACTCAACTCAAGGTTGAGGTCACAGGCTATTGAAAGTGTACAGAGCTTAGATTGAATAGAAAGTGTTGGTAATTTTCTGTACACAAGCTCATAGAGAGAATAGCTTATAGGAAGTTTCCATGTTGAGCAGTAGGCCTAAAGGGCATCATTGAGTTTTGTGCTCTAGTCTTTCCTATATTTGCTAATAGTTCTTGTTAGAATCCTTGTGATTGCCCTATTGGTAACCTTAGCTTGGGAATGGTATGGTGTTGTGAGTTTATGCTCAACCTCCAAGTGTTGCATGAGCTTCCAAAAAATAGTGCCTATAAAGTGAGTTCTATTATCAGAAATTGATGAACATGGCACACCAAACCTATTTACAAAATTTTGTTGTAGAAATTGAGCACCAATAGAAGATGTATAGTTGATGATGGCTATTGCTTCTGTCCATTTCATACAATAGTCAACAACAACTCTGATGTGCACCTTTTCATTTGACATGGGCATGATGGGACCCATGAAGTCAATGCCCCAGATGTTAAAGGGTTCCAGTGGTTGAATCCATTATTGAGGTTCTTCTATTCAAAGAATCATTCCACCATCTTGTTGGCATCATTCACAAGAGTAGATGTAATGGTGAGCATCCCTAAGATTTGTTGGCCAATAGTACCCTACCATTAGGATTTTAATGGCCGTGCATCTCTCAACATAGTGTCCTCCATGAGGACCTTCATGAGCATCTTGGAGAATGTGTAGTTGATCAGCATCAAGGAAATACCAACAAACTAGGCCATTGGCTCACACCTTGTAGAGGTGTCTGTTGATCTCCATGAAGTGTTTTACCTGGTGAAGAAACTATTATTTTTCTTTCTGTGGTCCAAACCTTATGGAATATCTTGGGTGAAAAGATAGGTGAGAATGCCATCATACCATTTAGGCTCATTAGGCAATTTTTTAGTTATAGCCCCAGTAAAGAGGAGTTCATTAGGAAACATATCAGATAATGGGTTTTCTTCCTCTTTGTTATCCCATTGCAATTAAGACAAGTGATTGGTGACCACATTCTTAGTGCCCTTTCAATCTACCATCATAGGATTGAATTCCTACAAGATCACTAGCCACGATATGACATGGGGGCTTATTGTTGGCTTATTCATCAGGAAGCAGATGGCATTGTGGTCCATGTGCAAAAACACCTTATATCCAAGCACATAATGCCTAAACTTATTTAGAGTAAATACCACTACCATAAATTTTTTTCTATGGTGGTGTAGTTTAGTTGTGCACCCACAATGCTTCGACTAGTGTAGTGGATGTAGTATGGACATTTCTTGTCATCCATTTGTGTAAGCATGGCTCCTAAGGCATAATTTGATACATTTGTCATGATGTGGAAGGATTTGGACTAATTAGGTGCTTGTAGAATTGGAGTTTCTACAAGTTTCTCTTTTAGCTATTTGAATGCTTTTTCACATTCTGCAATCTAAACAAATGAAGCATCTTTCTTTGTTAGTTAGAGAAATTCTCTATGAATCATCAGTAATAGCCAGTATGTCTAAGGAATGATTGAACATCTTTGATAGTTTCTAGTTGGCAGGCTATTCCTTGTATGACCCTTATTTTCTCAAGGTCTACCTCAATTCTTGCTTGTGATATTTTGTGCCCCAATATAATGGCTTTTTGGACCATTAAGTGACTTTTTTTCCAATTGAGCTACAAGTTGGTTTTAACACATAATTTTAGCACTTGCTCAAGGTGGTCTACGGGCTTACTCAAATGTAGCTCCATAAGTGGAGAAGCTTCCACACAACTTTTGATTTGCTATTGAAAAATGCTCAGAACTAAGCATTGGAATGTAGTAGGAACATTGCACAGACCAAAAGGCATCTTACAATATGTAAAAGTCCCCCATGAACTCATGAATGTTGTTTTGGCTTAGTCCTTTGATATAATATGAATTTGGTTATGGCCACTATAACCATCTAGAAAACTGTAGTAGAAATGCCTAGATATTGTGTCCAACACTTGATCAAGAAATGACAATGGAAAATGATCCTTTAATGTTGCCATATTCAGCAACCAAAAATCAACGTAGACCCACTATTTGCCACCTTTCTTTGGCATAATCATGAGTGGGCTAACCCACTCACTATCCATAATGGGATAAATGAACCCCCCCCCCCTTGAGCAGTTGTTCAGTTTTCTCTTTGATGATCTACTTTAGTTTGGGGTTCAATCACCTTTGTGGTTGTCTCTTTGGCTTCATGGCTAGATTAGTGTAGATGTGATGCTAGCATATCCTAGGATCAATCCCTATGAGTTTATGATATGATCAAGCAAAAGCTTCTGACCATTTTTCAACTACATTCAACAATATCTTTTTCTGGTCTGGAGCAAGATTTGCATTGATTATGATCGACCTTCCATTTTTTAAAGCACATATTCCATTCTAGTCAATATTGTTTTAAGTTCAAGGGGCTCTTGCTTAAAATTTTTAGGAATTTCCAACTCTCCCGAACAAGTATTATCATTTGCAGCATTAGAGAGTTGGTGATGAACTTACTCTAGTTCATCCATGCTTGTGACATATGTGCATGTCAAGCTCTCAATCTGTTCCATGCAAAGTGTTCTACTCTTAGAATTACTGGCCAGCCACTGGGTGCCCTCCTAGTTTGTGGTTGCTATTTACAAACACCGTTGAATTTCTACTTCTAGTGCACACTACTTGCATGTAGAGATAGATGTTTGTTTTATGTCCAAAGTTTCTACACACAATTACACCTTGTATTATTATACATGATGGATGAAACACACTTCTTCTTGATCTGTCTAAATGCATTTTCTTTAGATATTTCTAGGAAAAGATCTCTGATGCCCATTTTTGCATCAACGATACTAAGCCATGCCCTTTCCATGATGATTGGGAAGTCCCATTTGCAATTCTCTACCTTGATTACTAGGAAATCAACAGGATAAGACCACCAATATACAGTGGTCACAATGTCTTATACCAGTTCCAATGGAACAATGATGGACTAGTCTACCAATTATAATATGATATTAATCTTCTTGAGAGGAGGTAGGTTCTATGTAGTGTACATCTCATGAGAAATTAAACTAGCATTAGAACCTAAGTTGAGAATAGCTTTGCATGGTTCATTCCCAGTAATCTACAAATAAATCAGAGGACCTCTAAGATCTGCTAACTTCTTGGGAATATTTTTAGCATGAATCTAATTAGATACGATGTGAGTAAGCATAACAGTATGGATCCTAGGCGATGTTTGGTTTGAAGGGGACTTGAAGGTATTTGATATAGAGGAAGAAAAAGGAATAGGATGGTCAATTGTAGGTGTATTTGAGTGTTTACATGGGTTGTGTGGTTAGAAGAAATGTTTCTTCTTTGATCGAGTATCCAAACTATTCGATTGATGAACTGGTTGTGAATTAATGGCCCTAGTAAATTGTGTTGTTGTGGTTGAGCTAGTAGTTCACCTTGCATAGGTGGAACAAGTGGTAGCTATGAAGATGGAAGAGGAAGATGTGCAGGAATAGGAGGAGGATAAGGGTAAGAGTTGGTATCCATCCTTGCATGTGGAGAATGCATTTGATAATTATTGGGAGGTTAGTAGTAAGGTTGGAAAGTAGAAATGTGATTGGAGGAGTCACATGGAGACAAGGGTTGCTAAATGTAATACCCATATGGATCAGCTTGTCTATAAGGATATTTCTACCTTAGTGGTACCAGCGTTGATGATTGTGGTTGCTACCACTATTAATACTGCTTGTATGGTTGCAGTGGAGTTCCACTAGGATAATATTATTGTTGTTGGTGGAATTTCCTAAAGTTACCTTGAGGGTAAGGTAATCTTTTGGATGTTTGCTTTTGTGTTAGTTGTGGATTCAAAGAATATATCCCAGACTCTTTTAAGTGTGACACTATGGGGCAACATCCCTTAGGATGCTCATATTGGTAAACATCACAACCACCATCATCATTTGATTCAATTCTTGTAACATCCTCTATTGTAGCAATCTTGTCCTTACCTCTTTGATAGGCATGTTCAACTTCCTTATGATTTTTGCAGTCATGATCACTACCTTGTTCTTTGGACTCTTTAGTAATTTTTAGGATAGCTTGAAATTTGCTATCCATGGAGTCCCATAACTAATCAACCTTGGTTGTAATTTTAGATTGAAATTTTTGGAGTGGCAAGGTTTTTGTATTCACCACCTCATTAGGTGCAAATTCTTTCTCACTATCACAAAATCAAACCTTCCTCTTGTGAATGGAAGGATCATGATTATACTCTTCTACACTTTCTCTTTTTCTTAATTCATCCTCCTCTTTAGCTACTTTCTTGATTAGTCTTTGTATTTGATGGACACTTAATTTTGATAGTTGCCCTTGGGCATAGACACTGAAGGTTCTCCTCATTTCAATAGAAGCCCATCTACCATGTGGTGAAGTTGATCTAATTAAGATTAACCATGGCCTAGACATTTTTGCATTAAGGAATAGTATCGACTGATGGCAGCATCCAAGGGTTCATGTATATCTTATTTTCATTCTTGGATCTTCCTTCTTAAGTTGGAAACTATGGAGTATGTTTGATATTTATCATTAAAAAATTCAAGCATGGTACTTCATCATTTGATAGATTCTAGTTTTAAGGATTGGTACCAACTCTTTGCTTCTTTGATGAGTGTCTGTGGGAACAACTTAAGTTTTTGCCACTCATTCTCTATGTTCTACAAGGCACGTGCATCTTGAAAATCTTGGAGATGGTTTTGCATATTAGAGTTATATTCCCATTCAAACCAAGGATTATTGTTCATTTTTAGCCTTTTGATCCAACTATCCTTCAACTGCCTTGTTGGAATTTGTATTGCCTTTGCAATGTTTAGCATACTTCAGGTAGCAAGTAAAGGCTCATCGAGATCTTGATTTTAATGCCTACAATGCCCTATCCTACCCCTTTGTTCACGGTGATGTACCTCTCTTGAATGTCAACACCCTTGTTCTTGCCTTTCCTAATGGTCCCTTTGATCATTTTGGTCCCATCGATCATTTTGATCACCTCCATCATGGTCTCACCTCCTACGGTTGTGATTAGAGCTAGAAGAAGAAGATGATGATGAAGGTGAAGAGGAAGGAGGACTAGCACCATCACGGTGCTTGCTACCAGCTCTTTAGTGATTGTGACCATGACCACGATCTTGTTTCTTATTTTCATCCTTACCTTGACTTGCCTCTTTAGATCCTTTTTTGTCATTAGATCCATTCTTACTAGAACTAGGATTGTGAATCATGGACTGCAAGTTCTGGTAGTTAAAGAGAGGAATTTCACTGAATGGAAAACCCCTAGAGAAGGGTTTTCCACCATTATTTTGGCACAATAGGAATGAGAAATCATTAAATCTTTTTCTCTTCCAAAATTCATGATGTTGTTCTAATTGGCGATCCTAGAGACATTGTGCCTTAGTAGGATGATAATCCCTAACATCATTATCTTGCACAACATACTTAGCTTGATGTTCTTGAAGATCCTTTGGGATAAGTGTTTGATGAAGCATTACAAGAATAGATTGATTAGGTAGCAAGACAATATTGCCCTCCATGTGACGCCACTGTAGTTGTTCATCCTGATATAGGATGAAGGTGAAATTGGGTACATACTCATTAGGATGAGTATATACCATTCGATATTGTTAAGGCATCAGTTGATGACCTCCATCAGCTTGGGCAGAGAAGCACTCCTGTGAGAAGAAGACATTTTTAATTAGATGATAAAAATGCAGTGTGCTTTTAAATTTTGTTGTAGTAATTATAAAATATGATATGACTCTAAGGTTTGTTCCAATAATTTTGAATGATTTCCTTTAAATCCTAGATAGCACATGAAACAACCAAAAGGTCCTTGGCAACAACACTAATGATGAGTGGCGAGATACCCCTATGCCCAATCATATGAATCACTAAGGTGTTCAAGCATGATCTAGTTGAATTCTGTGGACCTATAGTTCTCCAGTGCACTAATTCCTTTAGGAAGTGAAATGGGCATTAAGAATGTTTAATGTCTTCCCAACTACACTTGTAAAGCTCAAGGATATGATTTAAGTGTAATTGAGGTACATGATTTTTCTCATTTTATGTTTCATAAGTTTAGTCACCTACAATAAGGATGAAAGGTAGAGTAATTTAATATCTAACTCAATACCTAGCTAGCCTAACACAAGTATCCATCCAACTTTCCGGGACACATCTTGAACACATATAATGCTACTAGGTTACCAAGCACTATATGTATGCTCAAAGTGGTTGTGCTTGTGTTTATTAACAATTGGAAATTAATTGCTTAATTTAAATGCATTAAAGTAAAGTTCATGAAAGTAAAGTGCATTAAAGAAAACATTAATCTATTCTCAGTGCTAAAAGGATTGTCGAAAGAGTTCATTTTTATCCCTATCCTATTGTTATGGTTAGGTACATTAGTGTTTGAATAAATATCCATACACACTTAGAATCCTGTTGCGGGCACTTGGAAAATATTCTAAATTTGGAGGAAACAAATTGCAAGAGCTTTGCTAACTATAGTAAAAAATTATATGAAAATTGTGAGCCCAAGTGCTATATTTATAGGTTGATGTATACCTCGCGATATTAGATATTCGACACCGTGTCTTGGCTCCGACATTAGATACCCAATGTTAGAGCATGCAAAAATGTGATTCATCACCAAGTTAAACATTAAATGAAAATATTTTGTAATCTTTACAAGGTTTATGATGATGGCTTAGTTCAATGGTATGTGCCTAATGCATATCAATTGCACATTATCCAAGATGCTTATGAGGATCCTTGTGGGGGCCCCTATGCAAGTAGGAGGATAGCTACAAAGATCCTCATGGTAGGATACCTTTGGCCAACAATCTTTAGGAGCATTGACCATTTCTCTCATTCATGTAAGTGATGTTAATGAGATGGAGGAATGACCATATGAATGGAAGGGTCCCAATAGTGGATCCAAACACTAGAGCTTTTCGATCTTTGGAGCATTAAATTCATGGAACCCATCATGCTCATTTCCAAAGGGAAGGAATACAACATAGTTTTTGTTGAGTACTACATCAAGTGGACTAAAGATACAATCATATCAAACTATACATCCACCACTATAGCATGATTTGTATAACAAAATATGGTAATTAGGTTTAGTATGCCTAGAGCACTCATCTTTGAGAATGGAACATATTTTACATGATCTATTTTTTGGAAATCAATGCAATGCTTGGGAGTAACACATAAATTAACAACCCCTTATCATACCTAAGCCAAGTTAAAGTTACTAATAGGGAGATTACTAGAATCCTAACATGAACTATTAGTAGGTATAGAAAGTACTAGAATACTAAAGTCAATGATGATTTGTTAACATATCGTTCAACTTGGAAGATTCCTATAGGCTACTCTTTCTATGATTTAGTATACAGAAAGTTACCAAAACTTCTTATCCAAGCCAAATTTTGTACACTTACAATGGCCTGTGAGCTTAACCTAGACATTAATCTAGCCCCAATAGAACATTTGATGACATCTAATGTTCTAGATAAGTACTAAAAAGTAACCCTAATGATGAATGAAGTACAGTAGGCACACCACAAACAACATCATGATGCATGAATAAGAAAAGTTCAATTTCAACTTGGTGATAAAATTATTTATTATAATTCCATGCATGTGCCACAATGCAGTAAGTTTCAAATGTTATGGGAAGGATCTTACATTATTCGTTTAACTTTTCCTTCTAGGGAGACGAAAATCTACCATCCATCAAGCCCTCATAAATGTCTATTAGTTAACATCCAACAAATTAAGCCATTCCTGGAACCCCAAGTAACCAGCAACATTGATACATCTACGTAGGAACAAGCATGCTCCATTTTTTAGATCTTTCTCTCTCAACATAGTCATGGGGGAGATGGCCATCCATGTTAATATCTTGATGAGGCTAACAAATTTTACATAATTTTGTTTTGCAACATCCTTTATAATTTTTTCATGTTCTTAAACATTTTTTTGAATATTTTGTATATTTTCTTTTCTTTTCTTTCCTATTCTTTTCTTTTTCTTCTTTATTAGTTCATCTAGGTTATTGGAAATCTTTGATTTTGATTTTGTTATTGCTATTGTGAATATGGAAAGTTGTTTAAGGAAGATGTCAATATTATGATTGATTAACCAAAAGGCCAAATTTTGTATTTGGATTATGTTCAATACTAACAATCTATTGGTTTTTTAGTGGTATTAAGCATTGAGTTCATGACATCCATTGAAACATGACCAAATTTGGGTGACAACACCTCAATGGTAAATTGTCTAAGTATTAACACGAGGAAAATGTTTTCTATGTGTTTGGCCCATGCTTCCACTGCTAGGACTACACTCTAGAGCGTAGTCAGTGTAGCATGTAGCACAAAGTCAGATTTACAAAATTTTCTAAGTGTCAACAATAGCTGCAAAAATTTTTCTAAGTGTTGTGCTACACTTGCATTCTCCTTGCTATGATCTAGAGTGTAGTCAGCGTAGCATACACTTCAATGGCTACTTTTCCTAAGTGTTAAGCTATGAGCTATCAAGCTAGCTCAGCAAGGAAGAAATAGTTTGGCAGATTTTGCTAACTCCTAACGCTACCCCTCTTGCTACATTCTAGAGCATAGCCAACATAACCTAGACAAGGACTACAAGTTATGCCAATGTTTTCTAAGTGTTAGTGCTATGCTCTCACTTTTCTTGCTATGCTCGAGAGTGTAGTCAGTGTAATAAGCACTGGACTTCAATTTTTGTAGAAGTTTCCTAATTGTTGGGCTATGCTTGAGAGTGTAGCTAGTGTAGCAATATAGGACAACCTCTAAAAGCTTCCAAAATGTAGCACAGGTCTTCATCTCAGCTCCAAAACTCCTTTGGCAAGTAATATTAGTAATTTTCCTTTCTTTTGCATCCCCCATTTGTCCCAAAATTGTACCTATGCTTGATTCCACTCGAAAGAGGGGAGAGCATAGTCCTAGACCATAGCCTCCAAATTGCACTATTTTGCATTTTTTGTAGGTACATTGTACTCTTTTTAACTTTGGCGCATGTAGTTTGGTAGCATAATCACAATCTATTAGTCCAGGATCCATTGGAGCACACTAGAGCATAGCACCATTAGCTTTAGTGGAAGCATAGCCTCAACTACCCCTTTTGCTGTGTGGTGCCTGATCCACATTTCATGTTGACCCTAACCCTATAAATACCCCTGTGTTTCACATTTTAGGGGTTGGTAAATAAAAATCATGGTTGGAAAAATTTGAGCATCATTTGACATTTGAGGCATTTGTAATGCCTTGCACCCTTGGAACAGTTTGCATCTTGGCAACACCTTTGCACACCACTTAGTACTGTAGCACATTGTAGCTTGTAGGGCACTGTCGAAACCAACCTAGTAGGCATAGACTTCACCTTGGATGTTAGTTTTCATAGCTTGAACATCCCATAGACTATGGCTATGTTGCCTACTATGCTCATCTATACACCATGTACCTCCTTACCTCTACTTTGCAATTATTATGCTTCCCTCATTTGGGGTGGTTCCATTCTCTCTCTCAAACTCCATTACATTTTTAAGAATTTTCTTAGAATTTTGGCATTGCATCCACATTTTTTTCACTGTTTCACACGTATTCACATGTTTACACTATTTTCTTGTCACCAAGAAACCTTGCTATGCTTGGGCTTAGTCGACCTTGGTACTACCAAAGATACCATTCAAATCCCTAGCACTTGTTTGATGAAACATCATGTAAGTCCCGATTCGATCAACAAGACTGTCCTAGGCACTTTGCCTTCATTTTCCCCTACAACGATGGCCCTTTGAATAGGGGTGGGGTTAGGATTGTATTGTGGCTACAGACCCCTTAGCGTGATCATTCCAACCACCAATATTTTCAGTCATTATAGTTTTCTAATGCTAGAAGGAGGGCATGCCATTTCCTTCTATGTTTAGTGGTAGTCTTGTATGCTCTTTGCACCTTCATTACTAGCTTTGGGCTAGTGTAGACCTGACACCCCTGTGAACCTGCTATGGTAGTAGCTGGATCATAGGCTAATGAAGGAGTTATTTACAAGTTTATTGGTGTAGATTGGACTTAGTTGTCAGTTCCCCTGGAATCTTGTTGGATGAAAGCCAAAGCATATCTTTGGCACTCATCCAAAACTCTATGTACTTGGGAGAGTGTAGTTGGCTCTCAACATGAGAGCATAGCTGGCCCTAGTGTAGTGAGTGTAGCATACTAGAGTTAGTTATTTTTTGTTAGTAGCATTTTTAGACTTAATTATTTTTGTTAATATTTTTAGCATCTTCTTACTTAGCCATTTTTTTTGCATTTCTATACTTAGCCATTTTTTAGCATCTACAAATTTTGCATTTTTTGCATAGCATCATGAACTCTAAGAAATCCTTGACCTCAATGCTAAGCATAGTTGTTGTTCAACCTATTTAGTGGAAGATCATAATTGATCTTCCTGGAGCCAAGGGGTCCACCTTGGTAGAGAGGCAATTGCTCAGAATATGCAACCAACCTTCTAAGTACATGGTACTTGACAAAAAAGGATATAACTTCCTTTGTGCAAAACTCTACGTAGGTCTATCCCTAGATTGCTAAGAAATGGATGTCAAATGGGGTTATGAAATCATACACTGGAATGGGAGGAGTAGTTCCCTACACCTAATGATTTCATTCCGCTCATTGGGACCTTTCGGTGGTTGCTTGACCAACTCATTTGACTGAGTGGGTCAAATGAGCATGATGTGGCAATCGACTATGAGAGGTCCCTATAGGATGGAAAGGATGAGTTCGAGGCTTGTTTAGAGAATGAGAACCCCTTGTATGCCTCCTTTCAGTAGGCTACCTCTAGCTTTATCCCTCCACAATCCTAGCCATTCACCTTTTGTTAGGCGATTACATCCCCTTTTTCAGCTCCTAGGTCAACACCTATGGTGGCAAGTCATCAAGTGCATGCACATTAGGGTGTAGGACCATCTATCACCCCTCCCTTTGTACATCACATGCATTAGGGTGTAGGACCATATGCCACCCTCCCCTTTGTGACATTAGCACAGTCTGTGCAATCCTCCCTACCAACATTTTTCATGCCCATGCAACCTTACATACATACTGTGTAGATGTCCCAACCACCATTGACTCAGGCATTGTATGTTTCGCCTGTCCTGTTGGCATTCCCTATAATGGCACAAGCCACAACTACATGGTGGACCCTAGCCTCTATGCCCATGGTGTAGCACACATAGCAGTACACACAACAAGACATGCAACAAGTATCTCACATGGTCATGCAGCCCATAGTAGGGTCATGGATCACTCAAGCAGCATAGCGGGTAGCACAACTGGTGTATCTTGCTACATCCACCTTGAGCTTGGACCAAGCATCTTAGCTCATTTAGATGCTTACTGAGGAGGTTAAGTGACTCAAATTCACCTCCTCTAAAATGATCCATGTGATGAACTTTTACAAGGATGAACCAATTAGTCTTACAGTCCCATCATTGACCCTACCTCTTGGAGTCCAACTTCCCCAATTCACTAAATACAAGGTGAAGGGGATCCTAATGCCCATCTATTGACCTTCCATTTTGAATGCCTTCTATTGCAGGCATGGATACATGTAATCATTTGTGTGTTCATCATGTACTTGATTGGCAAGACACTAGATTGGTACCATGTGCTACCTAAGGACTCCATATACTCTTCGGAGGAATTGCTTAGTCAATTTGTCACTCACTTCAAGTACAACTTGAAGCCCGAGGTGACCTTGGATAAAATAATGCAAATCAAGTAGGGCCACTTAGATCCTGTGCAGAAATTCATCTAATGTTGGAGCACTACCATCAATGAAATTTGCAAGCCCATTGTAGAAACCCATATATTGGCCATTTTCAAAGGTGTAGTGAACAACTTCATTAAGTCAAAGCTATACTACCTTGCCCCACACTCCTTGAGCCCAACGTTTGCTTAAATGAAGAGCATTCAGGATGTGGTAGAGGCTAGTAAGGGCCTAACCTGCATGTCCTACAAAAATGCACATGTAAAGAAAGACAAGAAAAAGGGCAAGGCAACCAAAACTATTGCAATATTGGCTAATGAGATCAAGCTAGGCAACCAAAACTATTGCAAAAGTTGCAACCAAACTAACAACCAAGTCACCTAGGGCCCTAGCCAATAGCAAGGCATCCAACTTTGGCATTGCAACGACCAACTAGTCCACACCATTAGTAGCTAGGGAGCAAGTTACCCCAAGGCCAAAATTTGAGTGTAAGGACCACTCAAAGTATACACTGTTGCCCATTAAGCCATCAGAGCTCTTAGGTTAGCTACTTAACATTGGGTGCATCTAGTATAAGTAGATGTCTGAAGATACTCATAAGCACCATGATTGCTACTACGAGCTCCTCAAAGATCCATCAGTTGCTACACTAAACAAGCCCCCATTCCCTAAACATTTCAGGTTGGACTGATTCTGCCATTACCATCAACTACATGGGCATGACATGGATTTTTGCATGGCCTTATAAGATGACATATAATGCATGATTAATCGAGGTGAACTGGTCCTTGATGAAAACAACCTAGTTTACCTAGAAAATTAATCAATGAAGGTCTACAAAGATGCTCTCAACACAAGTGGTGTAGGCTACATTATCAATGCCATCAACATTGAGGATGACTCAAAACCAGCATAAGAGCCATTCGTGGTTCATGTACCCTTTGGTAACACTAGGGCCTCCTTAGCATCAACTAGTTTGAGATCCCCTTTTGTTATTAGAACACCACCTCAAGCACCCATGATAACCTTTGTGGTTAGGGCATCGCAACATGTTGCAACGATAGTGACCTAGACATCCTTTGTCATTAGGGTGCCTCAATGTGTGGACTCCTTGTGTACTTAGAGTTCAGTGGTGGGGATTGCATTAGGCCCTACCCACCTAAAGCCTCATCCTGCATACAACAACAAGTAGTCTAGGTGGTAGTCTAGAAGTTCCAATGAGTGCCTCACTAACAAAATGATTAGGGAAATCATCGAGCTAGGTTTGCCTAAGCTCATCCCCTTATCTTCCATCCCTATGACCATGTTGACTAAAATAGCCACCGTAAGCAATTAACAATCAAGAACTAAGGCTCAGACGTAGAAAAAACAAGCCAAGCCGAAATCTCCCCTTCAGAGATCTGTCTCTTGGACCACATGGAGGAGATGAATACCAACAAGGAAACTAATAGTGGTAAGTATTTTCTAGATGCATTAGCACAAGTCAAATAGGCTCTAAAACAAAGAAACACAACCTTGAGCTTGTACAACTTGGTCATGACCTCCTTTGCTTACTACGAAGCACTAGTTCGCATGTTGACCTCTATTCCTATTAAGGAGGACATCCCAGAAGCACTAGTTCACATGTTTACATCTATTCCTATTAAGGAGGACATCCTAGTGAATGAAAAAGCCATCCACACTATGATGCTTCCCCCTACACCATAGGAATTATGTTTAACGCCCCTAGCATTTCATGATGAGGCGATCAAGGTTGACCCTTAAAAGGGTTAGGTCATCATTGCACCAATGTTCATAACAATCCACAATGGCAATGCAAGACTCGTAGGGTGCATGTCAATGATAGGACAACAAATAATGTCATCCCATTCCTAGCTGTTGACAAGCTTGGTCTTGCCAACCAAATTAAACCCATAAAGACAACGTTCTTGAAGTCCTTTAATGGGTCATGCATTGTTGTAAAGGGGATTGTCATGATAGCTTTCATGGTAGGGGAGAAATTCCCCACTGTAGCCAAATTCATTGTCATTAAGGAGATGCTAGAGTTCAACCTAATCTTGGGAAGGCCTTGGCTAGCCCAATTATGGATTGTCTCTTTATCCATCCACCAGGAGATCTAGCTGCCATATGAATGTGGGGCAGTGATCATATATGATGACAATGTGGCCCCTCCAACCATTAACAATGTTGACATAAAACAAGGATCAGAGATAGAGTTTCCCAATGACACACTACCCGTGAAGGATGAGGGTTAGCCTTATCTAGTAGACCCACCCGAGGAATGAAAAGAAGCCAACAAACTCCTTGAGAAAGATCTATGTGTAGAACTGCCCTTCAGCATCATAGACATGGGTCTAGGTGAATAGCGCCTTATGCTACCTAGGCCCTATGCACCCCTAACCCATATCGGGCTAGGAAGAAATTACATGACTAAGGCATTCCCTTATTCCAACAGGTGCTAGGTGCCTCATTGATCCTAATCTTTGCATACCTTTCTTGCATTTCACTTGTGCATTTACATTTGGCATGATTGCTTGCATTTTATGTTATTTACTTCATCGTGCATTTTTGCTCTTTGCCTATGCACTTTCACTCGCTTATCTTTCTTATGCATTAGAAACATTAAAATGCATAAAAATTACAAAAATTAAAATCACAAAAATAAAATAAACACTGCTACAACTTGCTATGGCCTAAAACTGGCAACCATTTTCTTTTGTTGCAATTTCCTAGAATGACCTAAATCTATCGCTATGGCCTGCCAAGGCCTTAAACTAGCACATCATGACCCAAAATGGCCTAAAACTATCACATGACTTGCCAAGGCCTTAAACTAGAAACACTTTTCTTTTTTATTCATGGCCTGAAATGGCCCAAGATTAGCAATGGCCCTTCCACCATGGTCCTAAATTGGCATGGGGCCCACAAAGGGCCTAATCACATCAGTCCACCATGTTATTAGCATGTAACACTTAGCAAATAAATGTAAGACTCGACATAATATGCAACCCACATAGCAAAAAATAGTTTATTATTACATCTCTATTAGTCCATCAATAAAATACATGACATGAGTATATAGCAAAAATGGCCAATAAATGCAAGATTTTCCAATAGTAGGACTACATTAGGACTGCTTAGTCGATGGTGTTTGATGGGGGTTGAGACTCCTCTTCCTCTTCCTCTACCACTCTGCTAGGGCCTACGACATCGGCTAATGCTTTCTCAAGGAAATGCAAAATAGTGAACTAGTAAGCAAATGCACAACATGCAAAACTAACATAAAAAGCACAAAATAACAAAAAAAAAAAATAACCTAAGAGGGTCCTACATCCATCTCTAGAGGAAATCTATAAAGGACCTCATCCAAGTGTTGGAGGATTTCAACCTCTGATAGTCGTGTCTAGTCCTCTTGGCCAAAGTCAATACCCACAAGGGTCCTGCCTTTGTCCATGGTGGTTCATGCAGGTGGCTCCATAGAAAATGTGACAAAGGAAACCTTTTGTGAGGGCATAGTAATTTGCCTCTTCAAAGACCCACTCACCACTATGTATGAGCAAATAGCCCATAAACTCATGTCCCAGTTGTTGCCTCAAGGAACAACTTGTGGCAATAGCATTCAATAGATTCCTCCTTGTATCATTTAAGGTACATGTTTTGTTCATTCTTGTAGTGGTGCTTGTGGTTCTTCTGAGTCTACCTCCACTAATACACTTTTACACTGTAATCCTTCCAATCTTGATTTTTTCAAGAAAGTAAGTCCATCTACAACCTGTGCTTGATAATCTCTCTAATGGCCTCATTTTTGCCCTAGATTGTTGACCAATACATGGCATAGTCAAGCTCAGTTGTCCACTAGGTACTATCCTCTTGTGTGTGAGTTGCAAGGAAATTGTAATGGGATTATAAGTCCTTCTTCTTAGAGTCCTAGCTTACCACCCTATCTTGGAACTCATGCACTTGCTTCCACAAGTGCTCATTTATGCACTTGCAAATCCATAACACTTTCACAAATGAAAGCACACACTTACTTGCTACCTCATACATGTGGCAGGGCACTTGCTACACTTCAGGGAAAAACTCAAGGATGACATCCACCTTAGTTGCCCTACTTGGATCTTAGCAAAGCTTAGAACTTGTTGGCATAAAACAAGAAAAACAACACTAGCCATAGACTAAACATCAAATTGGTAAAGGAAAGCATGCAAAATAACATCACAAAGGTACCAAGCTTGGGATCTACCTACTCTAAGTGGATCATCATATCCTCAACTAGCCCTTCCATGAACGTGAACTTGTTAGGTGCCTCTACCCATGGCTCCATGTGGTAGGTAGAGGTGGATGCTAGACTACTGGTAGGCACATCTGTGGTTGCAATACAACAACACATCTAGCAATAATTAAATAGCCAAATATGTAGGAATAGAAAGATAGCGATGATAGATGGTAATGCAAAGCACATGCCTAGTAAGCCCTCATGTGTGAGAGTAGGGGGGTCACCAGCTGCACATCATCAAAGAGGCTATCAAAGTTACCTCCATCAGGGTGAAGTAGTCCCTCCTCCTCCAATTGTTGAAGGACTTCTATAGCCTCATGTAGCCCTTTCCCTTATGCCTCCCCCTCCTTAGTCTAAGGAGAGACCTCTTTTGCCATTACTTCTACCATTACTCCAATAGCCCTCTTATCTTCATTTAACAATTTGCACACATACATAAAAATTAGCATCTTAACACTTAGCGTGACAACTTAGCATAATATAACATAGAATAGCATAAAAAACATAAAAATATAAACACATAAAATGCAAAAAATGCATCCAACTTATACTAACCTGTGACATCCATGTGCAAGTGGAAAAACTTTAGGTGGATCCTCTTGCTGTGTGCTCTTTTGACCTCTTATGTAGTCTCCCTCACTAGATGTGGCCTCTTGATCTTTGCCTTATATGGTCCCACTATATCCATGATGTAATGCTCCACCTTGGGCAAATTCTCGGTATCAACCGATGGGGACTCACCTACACTATGACATGAGTAGAGAGATCACCCTAAGTGACCTCTAGTCATTATGGAAAATGACTCACCAATTACCTTTGGGGGGTCCTGTGCTCATGTGGTAGCAAACATGTGCTTCACCCATGACTTTGAGAGTTCCACGTGATCATGCACCATCCATAATCCATCTTGATGAACTACTAGAAGCTCTATAAACCTTTGTAGGTAAGAATGTAGAGTGTACATGAAACCTCACCTAGAGGTTGTGGCACAACTTGATGATCTCAACACGCAGGCTATTGGCAATGTAAGAGGCCTATTTGTACCTCATGCCCTCCTCTAGCAGATATCTCATCACCCAAGCTTACTCCATCTTAAGGATTTTCCCTTAGGAGAGTAGCTTCAGAAATGCATGGGCACAGAAGAGGGGGTAGAGCTCCTAAACCACATGCACCTCCACATTTCTAATGAGTATGCCTTTGTGAGATTGAGAGATTCCTAGCCACTCTTTAATCTCACCTCAATGGTCCACCTCTCTATTAGCTTTGTCAATGACCGATGGGCCATCAAAGGGGAGACCAAAGAGATCAACAAAGAAGTCATCGATGAGGTCAAGGATCACCATCACACCACATACTCGTGGGACAAAGTGATGAGTGTCCTTGCTAAAGGAATCAATAATAGTGACCATTTTGGCAACAAAAATGCTTGGGCTAAGGGTCAAGAAAAGGTCCATTAGCCCATCCTACATAAGCCTACTGGTCAACTCCACTGGGGCTTGGTGGCATAACTAATGCTATGCACCCTCAACATCATCATACTTCATGATGAGGATGGCCTTAGTGTAGCCCGTAGCTACCATTGTGATGTCTCCTAAAGCAACTACAATTGGAATACAAGCAAAAACAATGTTAGCATTATGTAAAAATGAAAAGTAGGAACACATGACAGAAAAATGATAAATTTCTTACATGGGACAAAAGGTGTACGTAATGGTGGTGGTGGTATCGATGCCCCCTTGATGCTAGGTACACTATCCATCCACTTCACATCCAACTAGCCATGGGTCTGACACCCCTCGTAGGCTTTTAAGTATTGACAAGGGTAGTTCATCAAGTTAGATACAATTTGCCCAATCACCCTCACACGAACGCTCTTGTAGGATGAAAAGTCTTGTAGGGTAGTGCAAGTTAGGTTAAGGGCCCCCTCCTCATCATGTAGGCCATGCTCATCAATGCTAAACTTGGCAACAAACATGAGTAATTAATACCTTAGTATGAGCCAATAGCCAAAGCAATAATGCAAAAATCATAGGGTCACTTACCCTCTAGCATAGTACACCATCCTAGGTGGGTTTTGAAATAGGGTATGCACATGCCAAGAAATAAAGAGGATGTTTCTCTTGCTATAACAATTGAATTTTGGCATCTCCCAAATCTTGGACAAAGGGCTAACATCCTTAGGACCTTAGCCTGAACCCCCTACTTTGCCATCACTAGTAGTGGGCTCATCAAACATGAACCTCAAAATGTTTTAGTTTGCCCCAGGCAGTAATGTCTATGTGATGATACTAGTAGCTTCTGCCACTAAGTGTGACCACATCATCATACTAAAGTGTTGAAGTAGGAATTCCAAGAACTTGCATGCTCCTAGCTGGAACCATATTGCCTGATAACCCACATGCATGTCTGGGGTAGGCATGTTGGGAACAAGCTTGCTTATATAGCAGAGGATGCCAACAAGCTTCATAATGATGAGGATTGGCTTCAATAATACCATTGCAAAAGTAACATAAAAAAGCATTAGTAAAGTTAACATATGGTAGCATACTTGGTAGATAATATATCCTTAGGATCCCTTGTGAGCCCCATGGGCATAGGATGTCAGTACACACATTTGATGTGCTTGGTACTCATTAGGGTACAACACTAATGTAGCATTAGCTTTCTATGTTACATTTGCATGTTTTGCATTGTCTTGGTTTGCATGTTTTAGCAATTTGGCACATTCAATTTCCAAGTTTGGAATTTTGGCAAAGCTTTGGTACACTTTGCATTTTATTTCACATGTGGAATTCTAATACTTTGCATTCTCACACTTAGCATTTTTCATGTTTAGCATTTTATTTTTGCACTTACTAAATTCTTTAAATTTTTTCTACCTCTAGGAAATGCAACCTAGGATACTTGAAAAAATTCAAACTCTTGGTTACCCCTCTAGAGTGTAACCTAGGTAAATGTCAAAAAAATAATTCTAACTATTAGCTATGCTCCCTAGAGAGCGTAGCACCTTAAAATCATGAATTTCTTTTCTAACTATGAAAAAATTAACAAAAAAAATTCTAATAGCTAGGAGCGTAGCCCCAAAACACCAAAAAATTGCAAAAAAAAAAAAAAAAAAAAACTCCTACCATGACCATCTACACCATGTACCACCCACTAGAACACCTATCATGGTCATGGCCCTAGTGGCCATCCCCTCTCGCCTCACTACGCTTTGGCGCTTTACACCTCCCAACCCTTGCTGCATCCTAAGGCATCCTCTACCCCATTGTATTCTCATGTGTCCCTGATCCTTACAATACCTTTCCCTCGCCTTACCCTTACTTCACTCCGTTGTGCACCACATAAAAAAAATAGACAAAATGTAGAAATATGGCAAGGAATAATCCCTCTGCCACGAACCCACCATTGCAAGCCCATGATCCTCATCCTTGCCTCTTTCCCCCCCTACGTCATGGCTCCATAAAGTAAATAGAACAAAACATCGTAAGAATTCCTTGGTTAAAACCTACACCTAGGGTTACCTCCAAACCCCTATCATGCATCTCTTTTTGCCAAAAAAGGGAGAAAATAGTTTTTAATAGTCTCATCCTTAGGCCATGTGGATGGTGGTTCTTGACAATCGTTGCCCCAAAATCCATGGCCCCTTGCCCCACATAGTCATAGAACCCCTTTTAAAAAGAGGAGGTAAGCACAAAACAAAAAAAAATGAAACCTTTGCTTCTACACACAGCCATCTAACCCTACCACCATGATAGGCCAAGAGGCCAACCCCTTGGCTGTGCCCCAATCACCCATGCCCATGTATTGGATGCATAAAGCAAAAGAAGAGAAAAACACATATAAGTTAAAACCCTCTTTGATTCCTACACTCTCTCCCTAGTCGTGTGGTCCAAACGACCATGACGATGGTAGTCCTTGCCAGTGTAGGGATGCTAACACAGGACAATGCCCCGAACAAGCCTTAACACAAGTGCAAGAAATGGTGAAATATAAAGGAAACTATGCAAGGGTGGAGTGTAGCAAAGTACCTAGAAGACGGTGGCTCCCTCCATTTCGCCACACATGCCAAAGGTAGATGTCTTAGCACTTACTCTCCCTCATCCACGTTGACTAGGCCTAGGTGTTGATGTTCACTTTGATACATCATTGTTAGCTGCTACACTCTAGCTGCTATGCTCTAGTCGCTACACTCTGGCTACCACTTCTCCCTCTAACCTTGCTATGCTCAGTAACTTCTCATTTTAACTCTTAAAATGATAGTTTACCCTTAGTGAAAATGTGCATATATATTTTCCCAGGGTAATTAGATGTGCTACCTATTGAGACGATGCTTCATACTTAGGCAAATCTTCCCAAATTTTTGTGGAGCATACCAAGGGATCAAGCGTAGCAATTAGAGTTAGAAAACAATTTTGAACTTTTTTTAGTAGTCTCTAGACTTAGAGAATTTTCCAAATTTTCTTAATTTTCCTGTGAATGCCTAGACCAACCCCACATTCCAAGCCTTCTTTTCCTTGCCTAAGCTAGTGCATCTTGAAGAATCAATGATCCACTAAGACCTTAAACTAGCAATCAATGGTCCACTAAGACCTTAAATTAGCAATCAATGGTTTGCTAAGACCTTAAACTAGCAAACCCATGGCCTGCTGAGGCCCAAAACCAACTTACGCATTTGCTTTTATAATATCACATTTGCACACTTAAGAAACTTTCATTGCATCAATTTCCCTATTTTATGCATTTTGACTCCATTAAGATAAGTGCAGCTTGATGTTCTTTCTAGTTATTTTGTAGGATTCTTAGCAAGATTACAACATGAGCACATACAAGCATCTTCACTCACCTCTAGTACTCACTGAATCCCATGGAAACCTCATGCGATGCATTGATACTGAATGCTTAGACTTTGAGCCCATGGCCTATGATGAACACATAACATCTGTAGAGGCACAACTAGATTAGCCAGACCATCTAGTTAAAGCTTTAGATTTAGAGGTAGGTGATGTCATTGAGGATTCCCTCATTGAAGTCCTTATAGAAACACTTAGTGGCAAGGCAAAGACACTAAAACTTAGTTACTTGTTAAAGCCTCAACACACCTAGAACATCGCCAAGGTACTCAACAATAACATTAAGGTGTTTGCATGGTCTTGTGAAGACATGACAGGCCTAGATCCTTGCATAGTATAGCACAATATAATTCTCAATCCTTGCATAAAACCAGTTAAGCAGAAAGTTCGCAAGGATAGGCTTGAGGTGGTGTTGGTAGCCCATGATGAAGTCACCAAGCTCTATAATGCTAGTTTCATCTAAGTCATTGGCTACGTAGACTAGGTCTCCAACATTGTGGTTGGACCCAAGAAAAACATAAGTATATGCATTTGCATAAACTTATGAGACCTAAACAAGGTAACCATTAAAGATGATTTCTTGTTGCCTAGTATTGATCAACTGGTCGATACCATAGTTGGCCATGCCTTGTTGTCCTTTATGGATGGGTTTTCTCATTACAACTAGATTCAGATCAACCTAGAGCAATAACTCAGTACTACCTTTATGACCCCTTGGGGTACGTTATGCTATACAATGATGCCTTTCAGACTAAAGAACGTAGGAGAAACCTATCAATGCATCATGACATACATTTTCAGTGATTATTTGCTAGATTTTCTTAATGATTACATTGATGACATAGTAGTTAAGCCCAAGATGGCACATGATGACACAGATGACTTAGACCATGTACTTAAACATTACCTAAGACATGACCTTAGATTGAATCCTAAGAAGTGTGTCTTCGGTGTCAAAATAGGTCACATGCTAGGTTTTTTAGTATTAGAAGTAGGAATACATGTAGAACCTGATAAGGTCAAGGCCATCATCAATTTAGCACCATTGGCTAACCTTAAGGAGCTACATGGGTTACAAGGTAGATTGCAATTCATTCGCAAGTTTATCGCATGGTTAACTGACAAGTTGCAACCAATGCAACACTTACTCAAAATGGGGGTCCACTTTGAGTGGAAAGCTCAATGCCAAGTGGCATTTGATAATCTTAAACAGGAGCTGGCTCAACTTCCAATAGTCTACCCTCTGCAAGCAAGGAGATAAACCATTCTACATCTACCTTGCAACCTTTGACATGTCCAATGCCTCTCTACTTTGCCAAAACCAAGAAGATGACTTAGAGGTCCATGTATACTAACTAAGCCATGTGTTAGTGGCCCATGAAGTAAAATACAATGATGTGGAGAAGAACTACCTTACCTTAGTCTTTGCACTTAAGAAGTGAAGGCACTATCTTTTTCATAGCTAGGTAAACATCATTTGCAAAAGTAATGTACTCTGGGCAATCACCACAAACATTTACAAAATTAGTTGAATTACATGATGGAAAGTAATAACTATAGAGTTTGACCTAAATTACGTATTACAAGCATCAACTAAAGGTCAAGCAATAGCCACACAACTAATGACTTCACCAAGAAACAATCAAGCAATAATATATTCAGAATTTCCAGATGAGCATGTGAGCAGTATAGGCCAGGTGCCTGCTAATGTTAAGGCAATCTTACACTTTGATGATGCTTCAACCTCTCAAGAGGGTAGTGCCATTTCCATAATCATGTTTCCCTCTAGGGAGATCTGACCCTTTTCTTATCATTTTGCATCCCCTTGCACTAATAATGTAGCAGAGTACGAAGGCCTCCTCAGGGGTATCTTAGTAGCATGTGACCTAGGACTTCAAAACCTAGTGATTTGAGGTGATTCGTAGTTAGTTGTTAACTAAGTTAAAAAGGTTTACACTTGAAAATCATAACATTTACAATCTTACTATGACTTGGTGAATCACTTGCTCAAACAATTTGCAACCGTAGAAATCCAACACATTCCCTGCAACGAGAAGACCATTGCCGATGCATTAACTACATTAGCCTTAAGCATTGCACCTAACATGTTTAGTGCCTTGCCTACTTCAGTAATGGGATGCACCAAGCCTATCATACAAACAAATGATATTGCATTTGTAGCCATAAGAAGCACAACTCATGCAGTAGAATGGTATGACGACATTAAGGTGTACCTTCAACAGGGTGAGCCTCCATAGCATTTAATCATTGCCTAAAAGGATGTAATGTGAAAATGGTCATGGTAGATTGTCATGATGGGTGATAGCATGCTCTGTTGCAGATCCTACAATGGCATATTGTTAACTTGTGTTAGCAATAGCGAAGTGAAAATGATCAATGATCAAGTCCACGAGGGACTCTGTGGAGGCCACATAACACCCACAGTGATGGTGGCAAAAATTAGATGCTTAGGCTACTATTGGCCTTACATGGAGCGTAATTGCGTCTCCAAGGTCAAGACATGTAATGTGTGTCAATGGCATGGAAACTTAATGCATATGCCACCCACTATACTACACACCACATAGATCACATGAGCATTCCAATGTTGGTGGTTGGATATCATAAGACCTATCATGCCTAAGTATTCTACAGGACATAGCTTCATCATAACTACAACTAAATACTTTACCAAGTGGGTTGAAGCTATTTTTCCTTAGAAAAATGACATTACAACAAGTTTGTAAATTCATCCTTGAAGACATTGTGACTTGATTTGGTCTACCCATAACTATAGTCCTGGACAATAGGCCATAGTTTAGTAGTGTAGAAACCAAAGACTTCTATGAATACTTTGGCATCAAAAATTCTTTTTTCTTGCCATACTATCCATAGGTGAATGGCTAAGTGAGGTTTACAAATAAGGTCATTTTCAACATTTTGAAAAGAATGCTTAGCAACAACAAACAATGATGGCATGAGCAGCTAGTCTATGCACTATGGGCCTACCACACAACATGTAGAACAGTGATAAGTAAGATGCCATATAGCTTTTTATATGGGTTTAAAGTGATTCTACCTCTTGAATTGGAAGTCTCATTGCTCTATGTGATCCTCTCAAGCTTCATTAGTGAGGCTTAGAACAATGAGTTTAGAATCATTGACCTCAACTCTATAAAGGAGGAGTGTATGCAAACACTTGATTGCATTGAATGATACTAAGAAAAGCAATGGCAAAAGCACTACCACAATTGGCACCAATGCTAGATTAGGAGAGGGGACTTAGTTTTCAAGGCCATTTGTCAACCCACAGATAAATTCTCAGCCAACTGGGAAGGGCCTTTCTTGGTCACCAAGGCCTATGATAGTGGAGCATTTACGCTTGTTGACCTAGATAGTAATGAGTTTGCTAATCTAATCAACCATTGGTACTTGAAGCCTTACTACAACTAAAATGTAGTGCCACATCAATAAAAGCAAGGTAAGCATGCATCTACTATGATATTAAACTCACACATAGCATTCACTATGATGTTAAACTGGCACATAATGTCTACTATGACATNGTATATGATGGATGTTGTGCTAGTTTAATGTCATAGCAAACTATGGTGTGGATGCTAATTTAGTGTCATAGAGCATTTTCTGCGACATAAAACTAGCATAGATCATCCTTGGGCCATAACATTAAATTGGCATCCATAGCACTTATTTGCTATGATGTTAAACTGGCACAACATAGTCCGTTATGGCTGTAAACTGATGCCCCATTGTCCTTGGACTATGACACTAAATTAGCATCCACACCATAGTTTGCTATGACATTAAACTAGCACAACATCCATCATATACTACAATGTTAAACTAGCATATAGTATTTTGATAGGAATATAAACTAGCACATCATGGTTTTTTAGGACCTTAAATTGGGTTTGCAATTTAACACACATAGTTGTATAGATAAGTGAGTAACAATACTTCCAACTCCACATCATCTTCCCATACCTCATGGGTAGGGTGGGGACTCTGTAGTCCCAAAATTGATTGCCTATCATCAGAAGCCTTTGGACACTTGTAGCATCACCATCCATTAGCATTTTGCTAACCTTCAGGATTCACCCTTGGACATTTTGTTGATCCTTCAGAGCTCCTACCACAGTCACCAGTGTTGCTAGCCCTAGGCTATACTAGCAGCATTACCAACCTTGGGTATTTCATTATTACTTGGAGCTCTCATCATTAGCACAACTATATGGAGCAATGGTAGCATTAGGGCCTTGATCTTCCAACTCATTCTATTGGTCTCCTACCATTACTTAGGCACTTACCTCCAGTGTGGCTATTGGAGCTTTTGCAGCCTTCTGGCTCTAGCACCTTTACTGGCCTACTTTCTTTGGCACTGTAAGGCCTTGCAACTGGTCCAACACTTGCACCTCCCTCACAATCAGTAGTTTGCTCCCATCTCATGTTGTGTGGTTGTTTTCTTATTTTCTTTGTGTTTTGTTTGCAAGATGAAGCTCCGAAGGCGATCATTCAAAGACACGTTTCATTGCAGTAGCAACTCACCACATTGCTTTGATGTGCTTGGTCAAACTCACCAAGCCACTCATGAATGCACATCCCTATTACCTTGCTATAGCCTACTTACATTTACCCCTTTACCTTACATTCTTCTACCTTCCCTACAAGCTTCTCTGATTCACATGGCATCCTTCTTTCAATTGACTACAGAACCCATGATGGATGTAACACAACTCGTCCCATGGAGAGCGTCTATGGGTTGGTGAAAGCCCAAGCGAATGTAACACAACTCATCCCAAGGAGAAAACACCTGTCCTATAGACATGACATGGTTGCCTCTAAGCAAAGCCCATTAAGTGGCATGCAGTCCATTCCATGTTAAGCATCTTGTAGCTAGCATTTCACAAAGAAAAGAGAAAAAAGCAAAAGAAAAAAGCATAAAACTTAATAAAAATAAAAGCAAAGGAGGGTAAAACATGTCCCTAAGTAGAATTTAGCAAAGCTACAATTGCACAGCTGATCCAACCCTAAATTCACATTGACCTTTTCATAAGCACTCTGATGAGAGGTCAACATGTTAGGGGTAAGCCATTTTGGTGCTATGGATGATGGCTCTCTCACAAGCATTCTGATGAGAGATCATCATTTTGGCAACAAGCCACCATGGTGACATGATCATGATTAGTCATGCTAACTTTGCATCTTTCAACATGATACATTGTTTACATCTCATTTCTCCCTTGCTATCCTAAGCCAATTCCCTACATTCATTACATTCAACATACCATTACCTTTAGCACTCTCAAGCTCAGTGAAATGCCATCAAACCAGGTATTGATGAGTGATGTTGCTACCATGTTTGTTGTGGTGTTTAGGTTCTTTGTCAATGTCTCTTGGGCCACTCCTCCAGACATCAACAAAGAAGGGCCAATGAAACACCACTATATTCAAGTGAAAGCACCTCAATGACAAATTTGTTTAAGTATCAACATGACGAAAATTTTTCTAAGTATTTGGCTCGTGCTTCCATTGCTAGGACCACGCTCCAAAGCGTAGTCAGCGTAGAATGTAGCATAGAGCTAGATTTTGCAAAATTTTCTAAGTGACAATAGCAGTTGCAAAAATTTTTCTAGGTGTTGTTCTACATTCCCTTTCTTCCTACTACACTCTAGAGCATAGTCAATGTAACATATACTTAAGTGGCTAGTTTGCCTAAGTGTCAAGCTAGTAGTTATCAAGCTAGCTTAGCAAGGAAGAAATAGTTTGGCAGATTTTGCTAACTCCTGAGGCTACCCCTCCTGCTCCACTCTAGAGCATAGCCAACACAACCCAAATGAGGATTGCAAGTTGTCCCAATTTTTTCTAAGTATCAATGCTACACTCTAGAGTGTAGTCATTCTAATCGACACTAGACTCTAATTTTTGTAGAATTTGCCTAACTGTTGAGCTATGCTCTAGAGTGTAACTAGCATAGCAATGTAAGAAAACCTTCAAAAGCTTCTAGAATGTAGCATAGGTCTTCATCTTAGCTCTAGCACTCTTCTGGTAAGCAAGATTAGCAATTTTCATTTCTTTTGCATTTCCCATTTGTCCCAAAATTGTACCTACACTCAATCCCACTTCAAAGAGGGGAGAGCATTGTCCCAGAAAGTAGGGATTAAATTGCACTATTTTGCATTGTTTGTAGGTACATTGTAGCCTTTTCAACTCTGGCACATGTAGTTTGGTAGTGTAGTCACAGTTTGGTAGTCTTGGAGTCCATTGCAGCACACCAAAGTGTAGCACCAATTGCTCCAATGGGAGTGTAGCTGGGGTCAACGTAGCCTCAACTACTCCTTTTTCCATGTGGCACTCAATCTAAATTTCACATCAACCCTAACCCTATAAATAACCCTACATTTCACATTTTAGAGGTTGGAAAATAAAAAGCACAGTTGGATAAATTTGAGCATCGTTTGACATTTGAGACATTTGGAATGCCTTGCACCCCTAGAACACTTCACACCTTAGCAACACCTTTGTACACCACTCAACACTTTAGCACACTGTAGCTTGTAGGACACTACGATAGCCAACCTAGTAGGCATAGACTTCATGATGGATGTTAGTTTTCATAGCTTGGATGCCCCAGAGACTATGACTACACTGGCTACTATGCTCATCTGTATACTATGTACCACCTTTCCTCTCCTTTGGAATTGCTATGCTTTCCTCGTTTAGGGTGGTGCCATTCTCTCTCTCTTAAACTCCATTGAATTTTTAAGAATTTTCTTGGCATTTTGGCATTGCATCCACATTTTTTCCCTATTTCACATGTATTTGCATGTTTGCATTATTGTTTTTGCACTGGGAAACCCTACTATGCTCAAGATTAGTTGGCCCTGGTACTATCGAAGACACTATGTAAACCCCTAGCACTTATTTGTTGAAATACCCCATAAGTCCCAATTTCATTAGGAAGACCATCCTAGGTACTCTACCTCCACTTTTCCCTCCAGCAATGGCCATTTGGACAGGGGTGGGGTTAGGACTGTATCGTGGCTGAGGATTTGTTAGTGTGACCATTCCAGCCACTGATGTTTTTGATTGCTACATCCATCCATTTCATTTGTTTCATGGGACATTAATATTGTGGGAGCACCATGGTTATTTTACATTATAGCTTAAAAATAATCAATGATATTGATATTCAATGAACTAGGAAAGGACTAATTGGGAATGGAACAGAGTGTGATCTTAAGGGAATTTAATCTAGTTTTTCTCCTCGACATCCTTCTTAAGTTTTATGTTACTCCATTGGTATATTGTCACTTCTATTATTAACCATAAAAGGAAGCATGTCTTTACATGGTATGATTCTCATGAAATAAAAAATAAAAAAAAATAACAAACATGGAAATTCAAAACATACCCCCTAGACTTAAAAATGGACTACAAGCATTAGTTATGAGGCTAGAACAACATGTTACCCATGCTTGAAGGTATTCCTCTAACTAAGGCCCTCTCTACTTCCTTCTTATCTTAGAGTGGTGATTGTCCTTTTGGGTTGTCATAAATTAATCAATGCAGAATAAGCATATGTCACTAGGAGGTCACTAGAAATGGAATGAGCTTGGTTTAGACATGGAATGAATTGGTATTAGATCATCTTAATTATAATTTTCATCACTACTATTCATATCATTAACATATAGAAAAAGAATACTAGTACCATAAGAAGTCTTATAAATGAATAAGGCTAAGTCATATGGATTAGAGTAAAAGCCAAACTCATTGATACTCATATTAAATTTAGCAAATCAAGTTTAAGAAACTTTCTTGAGGCCATCAAGTATATGACAAAGATAATAGATCTTCTAAGAAGAATGAATATAATTAGGAGGGAACTACATATACACCTTCTTCTAAACATCAACCTTGAGGAATACATTTTTAATACCCATCTAAAAAAGTAACAATTAATAAATAGTAGTAATTTCTAGCAAGCTACAAATAGAAGTGATACAAGTAATAGAAGCAAAGATCTTATAATAGCAAATTCCTTATCAACAAGGCCTTATGGTACTTCTATAGAGAGTATGCATTGTTGGTAGTTCGAAGGCTATTTTCCTTCTAAAAAGGATTAGAAGAAATGTGGAGTTCCTTACAGATTTCATGCTATCTTAATCATCATTAAAGAACTACATTTCCTTGATTTCTTTGTTTACTATATCACAAGGAAATGTAGGCTTGGAAAGAAGCTTTGGCTCTGATGCTTAGACCACTACCCTTCTCTTCAAAGTGGGGCATAGGGCTAGATGCATTAGAGTAGGAATGACTATTATCTCTTTTAAGGGAATGATGTCTTATATTTATTCTAATACTCTGAAGTATTTTATCTATGTTGCATTGGTTTCATTTCTTATATGATTATATAGGCATCCTCATGACACTCCTAACCTTGAACTAACATGTGGCATGTGAGTTGTATACTTATGTTGTGCTAACAGGTCTTTGAGGATGTTGAAGCATAGTCCACCTTGATGTTTGAGGGAAGTGTTCGCATGTCCTAGTTCTTGGATGGCAGTTTGAGCATGAAAGTTCTTGAATGTTTCAATATCTTAGTTTACATAATAAAATATTATACATCAAG
This sequence comes from Gnetum montanum, assembly GCA_015680685.1. Lineage (NCBI taxonomy): Eukaryota > Viridiplantae > Streptophyta > Gnetopsida > Gnetales > Gnetaceae > Gnetum > Gnetum montanum. The sequence goes on from MNCI01010476.1 coordinate 284,287, forward strand.
GATTTGATTTGATTCATGAAGTAGTAGCATAAAATGTATATGACATCTTATTATCAGATGTCTTGGAAAATGTCAAATATACATAACATTTGACATTAACCATAAAGAATGTAATAGGAAAAATGTTGAATAAAAATGAAAAGAATGCTTTATTAATGTATTTGAGTCATGATTTAAGGGTTCCTTAGGATTATTTTCGTTTGACATCTATCCCTTAGAGGCAATCCAACACTACCATCATGATTAGGCCTATAACTAGTCAAAAGGGATAGTTATTCACCTTCTTTTTGTGCTGTACCTAACACTCATTACTTGCCATTATTAGCTTCACAACTCCATGCTAATAGGACCTTTAATGATTGGATATAAATATCTTAGGTCAAACCTTCAAAAATCACCTTGAGAGACATGATCATTATTATAATGTGTCCTTTTAGGTTTTAATTACAACTTATTCTTTTGGGCCTTATTATAATAATTACAACATTTTTTATGAAGTAATATCATCTTTGTTATGGAATGGTTTTATTCAAAAGTAGGAATGTAACAATATACCCCCATTAGCTTTCATTCATCCTTGAATGAGTCCACATTAATGATCTTTCTACAAATCTAGTAGTCTTTTCATGCTTCTATGCTCCAATGCTTTATTTTTACCTTTTAAATTAAGGTTAAGTATCCTAATGTTCTCCTACTTATTCTACAAATAAAATATAAGTGAGAAACTACTTTAGAAATAAATATTATTTTATCAATACTTACTTCATCTCTAGGTGATGATGAGAGGTAAATTAAAGATCTACCAATCACCAATTATTGGTCCTAACTAAGATCATACAAAGTGTAACTCATATATGGTTATCCAAGTGAAGGTAGGCAATGACTCCTCATTAGACAGCCTATGTTGATGGACATGCATCGACATAGCCCTATTGACATATCCTCATTGATGCATGGTTACATGTGTCGATGTAGATGCATTGATGCTAATGCAGGCAAAGCTTATATAAATGCATGCACAAACCACATTTATAGAACCTTAGTCCATAGAATTGCAAAGCCCTTGTAGTTTAGTTTCTCAAAAGCTAGAATATTTTCTCTCTGAGTACCTGCAATATGAACTAAAGAGATTATACAGAGATTTATTTGAATGCCATGTACTTGAATGCATTGGTGTGAACAATAATAAAGTCAAGATTTTTGATATTCATTATAGTACTTGGAATAGTTTAATCTTTATTATTTGCACTTTACTTTTAATGCAATTCACACTTATGGCCTTAGTTAATTTATGCACTTAATCCTAAAAATGTAAGTATGATGAATTCAAACATAATGTATTGCACTTGGTAATCCCAGTAGTGGCCATTTAATATGCCCAGTAATCGCTACATGGTAATCCAATATTATTGATACGAGATAGGGTTGTGTATAGTAAGTTGGAACAACTACTTATGTTAGAATAGCTAATCCCTAGAATAACTAAGTAGTTAAATAGTTAATTATTAAATATCTATTTACTCATCCTTAGGAGAAAATATATACAAAAACACTTATAAAAAATACACATTATGTGCCTTAACTCACATTTAACCATACAAATTGATAGCACAAGTGTGAGTTAGGAAGACAACAATCATACAACCCTTTGCCTCATAGTTTAATACTATATGAAACTTAGGAATTTAAGTCCATGGAATTTGATTAGATCACTAGTATAGGATTGTGATTCTTATTGTTGGGCATAGGAAATACATGCTACTCATCATTGGTATCGTTATTAGGGATTCCTAGTTTGACTAAGTGTGTTGATTAGGAGTAAACTATGACTCGTATAAAGATGTTATTAAAAAATATTAAGGCATACTAATTATTTAATATTAATATGGATTCTTCTCACAAGGACAAATCTCCATCACATACAAGAGAATCCAATGAATGAAAAGGAACACCAAAGAAGCCCCAATAGCTCAAAGTTGTTCATGCTCATATGGATCCTTATAATCCAAATTTCACTTTCATCCTCCATCAAGATGAATAGATGTGCTAAAGGAACATGGAAGAAAACATTGTGTTGGCCCCTAATCGATCTACTCCTATGATGCTAATGGCCAATGTCATTAGGCTTGGCATTGCTACACTCAACTCTAAATGTGAAGTCCAAATCCACACTTACAAGGACTATCGACCTACCAAAGCATAATATAAGAAAGATCATCACATGGAGGCATAATATGAGGCCTCTAATGGTAGAAGGATCCCAATAAAATTATTCTTAAATTAGCACAAAGAGGACAAGGATTTCTTTTCTAACCAATCCCAATACATAGTTTCTCTTCCTTTCTATAATGAGGAGACCTTTAACCAAAGGTTACAGTCAAATTTGGAAAATATTAGTGATGGAAAAGCATGATCTTAAGATCAAGGGACCTTAAAAGAGAAAAATACAAGCCATTCATACAAGGATATAGATAATGATTAAAAGAAAGATAAAGAAAAACACAAGGATTGGAGTAGAAACTGAAGGAGAGGGACTAGTATGCACTATTTCCCTAGTCATCCTTCTTCACCCTTATCACCCTCTTTATCTTCATCATCAAACTATGAGAAGAGATGCTGAGGATGAGAAAAAAAGAGGAGGAGTAGAGATTGGAATGGGGATGAATGGTAGGATGGAAATAAATGCAAACCCCACTAGGATGATTAAGACTAGGGGCAAAGACAACTGCAAGGGGGAGAAAAACATCATGATGAGTGAAGGCATAGCTAAAATCCTTATAAACATCATGGGTAGGAAAGAGGCCTTCATAATGGTCATGACTATGATAAGCCCTTGTTGGCTACCAAAAACATGCTTAACATTTTAGAGGTAGTGAGAATTCCAACAAGACATCAAAATGATAGTAGAATTAAAAGGTTGCATATGAACAATATTCCTAGATTTGAAGAGTGCATATAATTTAGATTCTCAAAATCATCTCCATGCCTTTAATGATGCATGATTCTTGAAAAACATAGAGAATGAATGCTAGAAGTTGAAATTATTCCCAAAGATACTCATGAAAGAAGTAGAAAGTTGGTACTAGTCCTTGGAACTAGAATCCATTTACTGATGGAGCACTATGTTGGAGCTCTTCAACAAAAAGTACCAAACATACTCCAAAGGATCTAACTTGTAGAGGCAGATTTAAGGCTGAAAGTAGGGAAATCATGAATCCTTGGATGTAGCCCTAGGCAAGTACTACTCTTTATTGTACCGATGTCTAGGTCATGGATACTCACAAAGGGAACAACTTTTCCATATTGAAGATGGGCTCAGAAATAAGACAAGGAAAAGCCTTAGGGTTTATGCCCAAGGAAGACTTTCTAAGATGTGGCCTCATCAAATTCAAAGGTTGATAGAAAAGGTGGCCATAGAAGAAGGGAAGCTAAAAAATGGGAAAAGTGCATAAGAGTATAACAAGGATCCCTCCATTCAAGCTAGACAGATGCATTTTTATGACTCAGAGGAGGAAGCACCACTTGATGAAGTGGTGCAAAGAAAGACCTTATTGATACAAAAATTTCTCACTAAGATATCAGCCAAGGTAGACAAAATGTGGGACTCCTTAGATGAGAAGTTCCAAAAGCTCTAAAAATTGCAAAGGAAAAAATAGATCAAGGGAGTATTGATCAAGAAAAAAATTAAAAAATAAGGATACAGAAAAGGATTATTATTAAAAAATGGGTAAAGTTGCATAGGTTGAAGAGGTTTACAATATGAACATCCTAAGGGATGTTGCCAAGTTTCTATCACATTTGGAGGAGTCTAGGGTGTATGAATTATATCTCAAATTTACAAAATGGCAAACACTTAGGTGGTTGCCTTACCCATAAGGCAACTATAGGTAGAAGTTTCCCCAACCATTGTATTATCCAAGTGGAGTACCTCCTCAATCCTAGGAATAGTATCAATAGTGGCAACATCCATAGTCATGGAGGATGCCACCACTACAATAGAAATATCCTTACATGTAGCTAAACCCTTATGAATACTATTTCTAACAGCCTGTATCCTCTTGTGATTCATTGAATCACACTTTCTTCTCTCACCACTACTATCCTCCAAAATATTACAAATCAGGTTCTCAAAGAGGAAAGTCTCCTTTTCCTTTTCATCCTTCATATCACTTAGTAGCTCCTGCACCACCCACAACCACACCCTTGCCACTTGCTCCATCCATATAGGATGAAATTTCACCATAGACATAGTAGAGAAATACCATGAGGGTAGTAAATTTATAGCCAGATATTCATCCGAGTGGTTTTGAACAAAAACCTCATAAAAGATCATTCTTTAAAACCAACAAGCCCACAAAACCCTTGCAAACACTCATGGCTATTAACCCTACCACCTTTACTCTAAAATTATCCTTGAACTACCTCAAAACTAAGGGACCTACAATGTCCATACTGTTATGTTAATCCATATGATTAGAGATTGGATAAAGGTTGGCCATCTTTCCAAGAAATGATCTGATCCTAGAAGTCCCCTCATTTATTAGCAAATTATAGGGAATGATCCATGCAAAGCTATTTTGGACTTAGGTTCTAGGGTGAACTTAATCTCATGAGAAATATACAAAACCTAGAACTTGCCTCGTCTTTAGAAAAGCAATATCAATTTAGAGATGGTAGATCAGTCCACCACTGTTTCTTTGGGATTAGTCAAGGACATTATGACCATCATTTATGGGTGATTCTATCCTATAGATTTCCTTGTAATTCATCTAAAGAATTGTAAGGAAGACTCGTTTATCATTATGAGAAGGGCATGGCTGAGTACTATTGATGCCAAAATGGGGATCCAAGACATTTCCTTGGAAATCTCCAAGGAAAATGAATTTGAAAAGATAGAGAAGAAGAGGGTTCCATGCATTGCATACAGTGACACAAGGTGCCATTGCATGCAAAGAATATGGATAGTGAAGGATATATCAATCCAAGCATGTAATCAGTGTGTTGAAACAATAGTTATTGAGAAGTTCCTATATGCAATAGTCACAAAGCAAGAAGGTACCTAGTGATTGACAACATATCATTAAGTTGAATCTACCATATGCATGCAACCATTGAAAAGCATCATGAGTGCCTACATTGCAAACATGAATGAAATGAAGTAACTCCATCATCAAATTTCCCACACAAAAGGTGAAATGGTTTATAGAGAGTTGGAAATCCCTAATCACTTTAAGTAAGAGCCCCTTGAATTGAAGGTCTTACTAGCAACTATGAAATATGTTTTTCTCAATAATGACAAGCTAGTGATTATTAATGCCAAACTTTCTTTGGAAAAGAAGCAAAAGATGTTAAAGGTAGTGAATAAATGGCCAACAGCTTTTGTTTGATCATATCATGAAATTACTTTTATAGATCCATGGATATCCTAGTATCACATCTATAAAGACTCTTCTGTCAAGCCAAAGAGACAAATGTAGCAAAGGTTGAACCCAAAATTAAAGCAAGTTATTAAGAAGGAGGTAGAACAACTTCTCAAGGCCAAGTTCATCTATATGATTGTGGATAGGGAATGGGTTAGTCCACTCATGATGGTACCCCAAGAAAGGGGAAAAGTGGAGAGCCTATGTAGAAATTTGACTATTGAACATAGCAACTTTCAAGGATCATTTTCCATTGCCATTTATTAATCAAGTGTTAGATACCATAGTAGGACATTCTTATTACAGGTTCTAGATGATTATAGTGGTTATACAAAAATTCAAATCGCATCATAGGATTAGGCAAAAACCATATTCATAGGTCTTTAGGGGACTTTTGCATATAGAAAGATGTCCTTTGGCCTGTGTAATGTTCCTATTACCTTCCAACATTTGGTTCTCAGCATCTTTCAATAGTAGATTGGTAGTGGGGTAGAAGTCTTCATGGACAACTTCTCTATCTATGCTACGGCATTCAAGCAAGTCTTGGATTGTCTTAAGCAAGTGCTTCAATGATGTGTAGAGACAAACTTGAAACTCAAATAGTAGAAAATCCGTCTAATGATCCAAGAAGGCATAGTATTGGAGCATAGAATTTTAGAAAAATAGATTGAGATGGACTTGGAAAAGGTATGAGTCATCTAAGGAATAATCAGATAACCTAAGATGATAAAAGATGTAAGGTCATTCCTTGGACACATTAGTTATTACTAACTCTTAATTGAGAACTTCTCAAAAATTACTAAGCTATTGGTTGAGCTCACAAATAAGGATTTGCCATTCAACTAGACTAAGGAGTGCAAGTTAGCATTCCAATAGTTAAAGTAAAAGCTTAGAGAAACTCTAATTCTACATGCTCTAGATTGGTCCAAACCCTTTCACATCATGAAAAATATATCCAATTATGCTTTGGGGGTCATGCATACAAAATTAGATAATCAAAAATGTCCTTACTATATCCATTGTATAAGACAAAGCATTTTGGGGAGATAATTGAACTACATCACCACGAAGAAGAAGCTCATGGTGATGGTGTACACCTTAGAAAAATTTAGGCACTATGTACTTTGATATCAAGTTTTTGTATACATAGATCATAGTTCCATTAGGTTCTTAATGAACAAACCAATGGTGAGTCCTTGTGTCATATGGTGGTTAGTAATTCTATAGGAGTTCAACTTTACAATGATGGATAGAAAGGGAACCAAGAACATGGTCATTGATCAATTGTCTTAGTTACAATGGGATAACATAGAGGATGAAGAACCTTTATCTGATCAATTTCTCGATGAACTTCTCTTTACAAAAGCTTTTGAAGTGAAAAATTTCAAAGATTTTAACTAGTATAAGGAATTTCTTTCCTACCTACTCACTCAGGAGACACCTCAAGAATGGGACAAAAGGAAGAAACAACCATTTTTTCACCAAGACAAGCATTACATGAAAATCATGGGTAACCTTTATAATGTTTACATCGATGGCTTGGTATGATGGTGTGTACCCAATGCTAATAAACTACAAATCCTTTAGGATGTTCATGAGGATCCCTCCAAGGATCATTACTTAGGAAGGAGGACAACCATCAAAATCCTTATGGCAAGATAATATTGGCCAATAATCTTTCAGGACTCCCATCATTTTTTCCATTTGTGTAAGCACTATCAACAAGATGAAGAGATGATTATATGGATGGAAGGAGTCCAACAATGGATCTAATAACTAGAGGCCCATCAACCATGTCCATGAAAATGCATACATCATTGTAGTTGTTTCCTACTGTGCCAAGTGGATTGAAGCTACATTTGTCATTGATTGTTCATCTTCTATGGCAGCACGATTTATGTAACAAGATGTGGTAAATAGGATTAGCATGCCAAGCGCACTTATTTCTGATAATGGAACTTATTTCATAGGTGCTACCTTTTAGAAACTAATGCAATGCTTAGGGGTAGAGGATAAATTGATAACTCCATACCATCCCTAAGCTAACATTCAAGCCAAATTCACTAATAGAGAAATAACCAAAATACTAACATGCACCATTAGTAAATATAGGAAATATTAAAACACAAAGCTCAAACATTCTCTATGGGCCTATCAATCTACCTAGAAACTTCCTATTGGGTATTCTTCCTATGCGTTAGTGTACAAAAAATTACTAATCCTTCCAATCTAAGAAGAACTCTTTATACTTTCCATGACTTGTGAACTTGACATTAATTTGAGCCTAGCACAAAATAAATGTTTGATTGCATTGAATGTGCTAGATGAAAACTGAAAGGTAGTCTTATCCATGAATGAGATGCACAAGGCACATCCTAAACAATACCATGACTTATGCATATGGAAAGTTAAATTTTAACCAAGAGATAAGATTATTTATTATAACCCCATGCATGTACCATGATAGAAAAAATTTCAAACACTATGGCAAGGATCTTATATCATTCATACAAGTTTTTCATTTGGAGTCATGACAATATACCACCCTTCAAGCCTAGACAAATGACTATTAGTCAACACTCAATAAGTGAAACCTTTCCTTGAACCAAGGATAACTAGTAATGTGAACATCTCAATGAATGGACAAGAATGTTCTATTTTTTGGATCTTCTCCTTTCAACATAGTTGTGTGGGAGATGGACACTCATGTTAACATTTTTTGATGGCTATTTGAATTTTTAACTTTTTTTTTTACACCATTTTTTATATGTTTTTGATTTTCTTGAATATTTTACAACTTATTTTATATATTTTACTTTCTTTATATTATCTTGTATGTTATTTTCTTTCATCTTGTTTTGTTCATAAGGAATCTTGGGCTTTTGCCATAACTACTACTACTTATGGAAGTTCATTAATATAGTATTTAATGTTTTGATTGATTGCTAAATAACCAAATTTCATCTTGGGATTATGTCCTTCATTAACGATATTGATTTTTTGATGATATCAATCAATAAGTCCATGACATACACCCATTCCATGAACTCTATAAGGCTCTTCATCTTAGAAGTATGAGGTCCTTCCATTGTTAGAACTTAAAGTAATCAATGATCTTTTTACTTAACAAACTTGGAATAGACCAAAGGGGAATGGACAAGGATGTGGCTTCAAAGGAATTTTTTATCTTCTATTCCTAACTTCTCTCTAGAGTTTCATGACTTTTCCCATTGGTATCTCACCATTTATACTATCAACTATAATAGGAATAATGTCTTTGCATGATTTGGCTCTCATGAAAAACAAAAACAACAAATAAAACATGTGAATTTAAATCACAACCCTTAGTAAAAATAATGGGCTACAAGTACTAGTTATGAAGCTAGAAAACCATGTTACCATGCCTAAAGATAATCCTCTAACTAAGGGTCTTCCAATCTTCTTACTCCTTTTTTCTTCTTTTCTTCTTTTCTTGGAGTGTCGATTGTTCTTTGGGGATTGTCATGAACTCTTGATTATCAAAGGATTAAAGGGTGATAATGCAAAGTCACTAAGCATGGATGAACATGATCCTAACTAAGGCTTGGATGGTATCAGATCATCTTAATCATAAGTTCCTCAAACAACTTCATGTGATTAGGATGCAAGAATCTCTTACTAATTTCTTCCTCTCATCATTCTAACCTCATAATCAACCATCTCACTACCTCCTATCATGGTTAATCTATGTGTTTGTTTGGGTATGAAATAATCCTTCAATGATCTCTCCCATGGATTCAATTTTCAAAGACCATTAATCATCTTTGGTGTCTACAAACTCCTTGTGATGAGATCATGCAAGGGCATCATAGGCATCAACCTACTTTGGGGAGGATCCACTTGCATGTCCTTTGGCCTCTTTAAGTTAAATCTCCTATCCATTGGTTATTTATGCATTTAATCTCATCTACTCTCATTTTTAACATCTAGTTTTTCATAAATATGACATCCTCAATTCTTCCAAATCCAATTTACTCTTCTTTTCTAACAAATTTAATACCCTCTTTCATGTTTTGCAATCCTTATATGCTTTTTAGCATTCTTTGGGATCTTTTTTCACTTCCAAACTCTTTCAAAATTCCTCATTTTCTTTATGTGAAAAATTGACTTATATAGCTACATCGATGCATCCTCGTCAATGCACTAGGATATGTCGATGCAACCTTGTCAATGCATCATAAAAAAACTATACATAGGTGTGACACTTAGCTAGGTTTTCATCATTTTCTTCTAAACATGAGGAAGTTTTTGCATTTTTTAGAGCCTAGAGACTTTCCAAGCACCATAAATCTTACGCTGCTCATCCAATTTACCTTGTTCCTCAATCCTCTAGCTACTAGAGGTAAGTTTATGTTGTGGGGGCCACAAACCTTTGGTATCCTTTTCAAAAAAATTTCAACTTTTCCAAGCTTTACCCATTAAAATAATATTAAATCACTCATCCTAAGTGGATTAACCTTGACAAAAAAACTCTGGTAGTCAATAATTAAAATAATATTAAAATAATTTCCATTGCTAAGATTATAAACAACCTTAACTATAACCCGATCTAATAAGAAAGGTATCAAAAGAGCTAATGGTTATAATGTAAAAAATTAATCCTAGGTAATGTTTGTGATTGTAGATGGCATCAAAGAAAGGACTACAAGTAGGAGGACCTTCCCAGCCTAGGGAAAAGTAGCCCAAAGGAGGAAGGAACCAACAATGACCATAGTAGCTACAAGAGTAAGAGGCTAAGGCAACACATGAAACAAGACCTCTTTGAAAGGAGTCCAAGGTGGAATCTATCTAATAGATTACCATCACAGAGATCAACCAATCCAGGTAGGATGAAGCCCCTAGGCCAATGTCAAACCTCAAAATCACCCTAACAGAGGACTACCTAGAGAGAATCAAAACCAAGGAGATGTAGAGTTCTATTATCTAAGAATTGAACTTTGGATCCTTCTTGGAGTTAGTACTCAAAGACATCTACACTCAATTACAAGGGTCTCCTATGTGGCCCATTGTCTACTCTAGTGAAGAATGATACATGGAAGAGACCTACCTATTTTGGAATAATTGGAAAGAGGATGCATCCTTCAAGATTAAAGATATTATAGTCTATGACTTGGTTGAGGCCATTGTGGAGGTCCTCAATTTGCCTAACATTAGAGAAAAATTAGTAGATATTTTGATCCAAGTAGATCTTGAAGCTAAGAAGGAGTAGGTCTAGTGTTGCTATGGGGTGGATTGTAATGAGTATAGTGCACTCACCAAGGTGCAACAAGCATACTTTAAAATAGCAACCCATCACCTAAACCCTATGATAAGGCCAAGTAAATTCATAGCCTTCTCCTACCATGCATACACCACTCTAAGTGGAAATTTCTTTGTTAGTCTTTCCTAGCTTATCTATTTGGAGGTAGAAAAATGCTTCAAGGATAATGAGAAGGAAAGGAAGATGCTCTCCTTTCTGTGCCTAATAAAAAAAAATTTTAAGAGGAGAGGCATAGCATGCAATGCTAATGACATGGCTCATCATGCTCTTGCTACATCCTAACAAGAGATGGAGGATAAAGTAGCAGCCAAGTTGCAAGAGGAGAAAAGGCCACCACCACCATCACTTGTAATTCCAAAGATGATACCCAAAGTGCTTGCAGCTACTAAATGTCTCTAAAAACTCCATGAGTAGTAGTTGTAGCAAAAATAATGTTCAAAAAGTGGTGGAGAACCATCCATTTATCATCCATCCCTAAGCCATCTTAATGAGGTCACTAGGATCATCAATTAGCTAAACCAAGAAAGCGCTCCATTGTTTTCCACACAAAGAAACTAGGCACTTGCAAGAACAAATCTTAGTGCCCTATAAGTTATGATGTGCATTCCTAGTTAACAATTATTGAAATATCAGTGAATGTTGCAACTTTCTAGGTCTACTTGGAATAAGACAAGGGGACAACTATTCTAGTGATACAACATTGAGGATAGGAAACAATGGTGGAGGTAGTGGCCAATAGGGTAGTTAAGGTCATAAAAGCTCTTGTGGTATTTGTGAAATACATTATTACAATGGCAAACATATAAACATCTACATGAGTAGGGAGTGATCAGTTGAGTGTTTCCCAACACAAAGAAGTATATGCATGATTAGTGGGAGGCGAACAACTGCTTCCAGAGATCTTCGATCTTCTAGATGAAATTATCACAACCCATTTGTAGTTGCTAGAGGTCAAGGGAAAATTACTCATCACCAATGCCCAACTAAAGGTAGCCACCATTGAAATTTAATGGTTGGCTGCTGAGGTTGCAAAATGATGGGCCTATCTCTCTAATCCCATTATTCTTAACCTAAAACTCATGGGGAATGAAGCTTTCCAATAGCTTTAGAATAGATTAAGGGAGGCTAAGAATGCAAAGGAGGTAGCAATCTTTAACGCGTCCTTGTTAGAGACCATGACCTTCAACAATAACAATGACTTGTCACAAGTTTCCAAAGAAAACTTGGTCCTGATCAAAGACATTCATCATTTGTGAAACATAGAATAAAAAAAAAACCAAATGGTTGAATTTGTTTGTTAATAATAGGAGAAGCTAGCCAAGGTGATTTTTGACTTGAGGAGGTTAGCAACAAAAAATAAAACTTTCTCAATGAAGGAAGTCTACATGCTTCACTAGAAGATAGTGATTGAGGTAGCCACCTAGAAAAATCAATCCCTAAAATTTAAATAAGTAAAGAACCATTGCAAGGATCAAGTTGGGCTCTTAAAAGAAGTTAATGAAAAAGAAATCTGGCTAGCAAAGGCAAAGATGAATGAGGCCCTCCAACAACTTCAAAAAAGAGGCAGCATGTGGCAGTTGATCTTTAAAGAATTGAATGCATACAATAAGAAAAATATATGCCTAAAGGAGTTGCAGATTAAGGAGATGATAGAATATATGGAGTTCTCAACCTCCAATGTGCAAAATTGGCTATGCTAATAGTAGGATGACCAAGAACAGAATTAGAGAAACAAGTGGTTAGTTCTTACTTCTTATATGAGGTGGAGTTCAAGCATCATAAGGAGATTAAATAGTAGTTGGAAATAACCAATGCCAAGCTTGAATTTTTTAGGAGCAAATTCACTACGCAAAGGTCTATTACTAAACACTTGGCTAGATGAATGAATTACTACCATGAGCTACAAAAAATGGTAAAGTCATTCAACATCGAACATAAGAAATTCACAGCATGGTTCATCAACAAAAAGGAGTTTTTTCATTTGATATCATGGCCATGGAACATTCCTGCTTCAACCCATATTGGTGAAGTCATGTGGACTACCTACAATCCTCATGGTAAGGAAGAAAAGATGAAAGCATTACTATATGATTTTAAGCTTCTATCAGTAGTAGCAGTAGTATTAGGTTAGCATCAACCACCTCTACTACCACCAATGCTAGAACTAGGTGAAGGACCTTTAATGCCATAGGCGCCTCCACATCCAAGCAGTGTTTGAAAATTCACCCTATTTTTGGAAACTTAGGAATACTTGCTAAAATTTTTGTAAAGTGTCCAATTTTTTTGTAATGGATACTAATCTTTGTAATCCTATACAATTTGACTTTCAAAGTTAGTAGATTTAATTAGTGAGCTTGTTTGTTTGTTTGTTTGTTAGTCAATAAATTCCATACTTCCTTAAATTTTGTAAGAAACTTGATCCTACTTTTGTTCACTCAAGCATGAGTTTTCAATCAGTCATGAGGGCATGATGAGTCCTCATCAAATAGGCTATGATGATGGACATGCATTGACATAGCCTCGTTGATGCAAATGCATCAATGTTGACATAGGTGAAACCTATATAAATGTGCACGCCAACTACATTTATGGCACCTTAGGTCCATAGCATAGCAAGGATTTTGTAGTTTAGTTTCTCCAAAGTTTGAGTATTTTCTCTTCAAGTTCCCATAGTATAAATTAAAGAGATTATATAGAGCTTTATTTGAATGCCATGTACCTGAACACATTAGCATGAATGACAATAAAGCTGAGAATTATGATATTCATTGTAGCACTTAGAATAGTTTAATCATTATTATTTTCACTTTACTTTCAATGTAATTTATACTTATGGGTTTAGTTAATTAATGTACTTAATACTAAAAATGTAAGTACAAGCACTTCGAACATAATGTATTATGCTTGGTAACCCTAGTAGTGGTTATTTGGTATACTCAGTAATCACCGCTTGATAACCCAGTAGCATTGATAGTAGTTTGGGATGTGTACGGTAAGTGGGAATAGGTACTTATTTTATAATATTTAGTCACTAGAATAGTTAAGTAGCTAAATAGTTAATTATTAAATATCCATTTACTCACCTAACATTTATAGAAAAAATATATAAAAATACATATAAAAAGTACACATCATGTGCCTTAACTCATATTTAACCGTACAAACTGATAGCACAAGTGTGAGTTAGAAAGATAACAATCATACAACCTTTTACCTCATAGTTTAAGACTATAAGCAACCAAGGAACTAAAGTCCACAAAACTCAATTGGATTGCTAGTGCACCCTTGTGATTCATATGGTTGGGCCTAAGGGATACATGTTGCTCATCAGTAGGGTAAATTCTTTTTTTTCACTTGCATTACCTAAAATATTTTGATTACCTAATAAAAATATAAATTAAATAATGAAGTAAGATACATTGTTCATAAATAAAATTAACTTCAAGAAACTTCTTGATCTTCATTAACCTCAAGAATCAATGAAAGTAGTTGTAGTTCCACCTCTTTCTTAATCTTGATTGGATGATCCTTTTTATGATAGGAGGGCTTAATCTTGATCCTCAACTTCTTTCTTAGGAATTAAATCTAATAACTTAATAACTTAGAAGAATTAGATATCATACCAAATATAATGTATCTTGATAAAGAAAGATATTAATCTATCTTCAGTAGTCATACGGCATAATTGGTGAATTGTGCTTCTTAGTGAATACTATCCATTAACATCATCTATTTTAAAATTCTAGGATTTGACTTATCTACTATAGGTTTGAAATATGTAGAGTATTCACTAGTCAATAGAATTGCAAGATGAATTGATGGCAACATCATTTTCAAATTGGTTTTTTCTTCCAAAGGCTCTTTCATACATCTATATTTTAGGAATTAATGAATACTTCTAACTTTTGCATTGAGATATCCATAGTAGATAAATAGTATTTGAATCATATTAGTATGGATTAGAAATGGTTTTTACTTTAAGAAATTATTGATCTAATTATCCAAATAAGATACTTAACCAAGTTTGACATCTAGGCATGTTGATTTCGAGATCAAATGTATGTTGAACAAACATACATGTTTTCTCAATGAGCATATTTTAAACATCAATGCCAAGGCTATGTGGCTTCTCTCAAATTTTGATTGTTCTTTCTTCCCCATAACTTAAAGTTTTGGAATTTTAAAAATCATATATCTAATATCCATTCAAACCTTTATACGCATTTGAACTTGGCTTCTTTGTGAAAGATTACACAATCATCCATATTATGATTTTTGTAGTAGGCTAATTGGTACAGTTTGTAGGAAGAACCATCACATGAATCTTTTTGGTTATAAATGCCTTAACATCCTAGCTTTTTCAAATCGGGTTGGAATGGATATAAGAATTCCCATGGTAGGACTTCTTGTAGGAAAAAGACATTAGCATTAAAATCTTATAATTTTATTAAGATGCATGGGTACTAGTGCTCATGTTAGTTTAAGAAACAAGGCTAGATCTTGTAGTGTTGCTCATGGATAAGATTGTTGAAGGGAGACTGGATCCTATGATGTTGATGATAAATGAGATCATCGAGATGAGGTTGGATCTTATGTTACTGCTAGTGGCTGAGATTATCGAGAGGAGGCTAGATCCTACAATGTTGTTAGTGATCAAGATCACCAAGGAGAGGTTGGATCTTGTAGTGCTATAAGTGCTCATAGCCACCATGGGTATAAAAGCTTTTATGGATTTTTTGATAGATTAGGGAATTGGTGGAAGGCATGATGATAATAGTGGTAGGCAGAGCAAAGACACATGACATGCAGCAATAGTGAAGAAACAAGAATTTCAAGTACACCAAAGGAGAAGGAAAAGAATTTTTTACGTGTGATGTGTAGTGATAGGAGTAGATGGTCTTTCCTCACAATGTGACTTGGTGGTCTGACCACAAAAAAATGTAGTTTCTTGATTATTCACGATACAGCTTGGTGGAAACTCATAGCCCTACCATGCAATGGCATGACTAGCTAGTGCCACAACTAATACTCGCATAGTCAACAAATGTGAAAGGATAAAGGTCTTAAATAAATTATTGTGTGTGTGTGTGTGTGTTGGCCACACAATCAATGAATGTTCAAGGGAAAATGTCCTAAATAAATTATTGTGTGTGTGTGTGTGGAATTTTGTTTAGTGGTAGAAAGGGGTTTGATTTGGCTTTATGTTTTTTTTTTCAAATATTAAAATAATCAACCCTCCCTGATAGCTGATAGGGTCATTTTTGTATTGATGGGTAAGAGTTTGGTTTTCTTAGGGAAAAGTTTTAGGTTTAATCATGACATCAAAATTTTAACTTTTTTTAAATTAACTAATTTGAAACATGCATAATGAGAAATTTTGAACAATGAGGTTTCTCAAACCATAAGTTTAATTGGGACAAAATTTGTATTATTGGAATTTTCTTAACGAGCACTACATGTTGGGCATGGTTTCATGGTCCAAAATCTAAGTTGAATATTCAAGATTTTTAAGCACTAAAATGATATATTTTACTAAATTAGACCTTAATACACTGATGTAGAGATGACATGAGGATGTTTAGGTGACTTAAGCTTAATTACCATTCATAATTAACTCTAGGATAACAATTTAACACATATATCATTTATAATTTTAACATTGATATAGTGTAGACCCATCCTCCAACATCATGGCTATGCTAATTAAGTAAGAATGAAAAGAATATTAGGGCTAGGTTAAATTCATTAAAATTAATGATGCATAGGTCTTAGGTAAGGGTGGGTAATAAGTTCTAAAACAAGAGAAAGTCCTAGAAGGATTAGGCAATAGATACTAGTTTCATGGAAGGAACTTAAAAATAACCTCAATTAATTTAATCTCTAACAATACTACCAAATGGGTAAAAATTACCTAGATTAATATACCCTTGTCTTACCAATTTCTCTTATAATTTTTAGACCTGGTTACTAATTGGTTGAGGTTCTTCAAGGTCATGATTATCTATGGAAGTCATTGATCTGGTATCTACTTGGTTGCCTGATCTAGACTCCTTGAGCTCTGATAATGCATATCCATGATAATAATTGGGAAGGAATCTTATTAGTTGATGTGGTCCAACTTGGACATAAGGAAAATCTGGTGGTGGTCCATGATTCTCTCTAGGTTGTGGCTTCATGGTTCATCATTAGATTGTAGCTGGTCCTTGATTTTGAGTGGTCCTTGATTCATGGTTCACTTTGATACCAAATGTGATATCCTATCCTCTAATATTTTAACAAATGTCAAATATATGTAAAATTTGACAAAGCATAAAGAATATAATAGGGAAAATGCAAAAGGAAAATGAAAAGATTACTTTATTAATGTGGAATAATGCATCTATGTTATGCTCAAAGGATTCCTTGGGATTATCTTCCTTTAACATCTATCCCTTAGAGGTAATTCATCACTACCACTATGGTTAGGCCTATAATTGGCTAGAAGGGATGACCAATAATCTTCATATCTTGCTTTATCCAACATATATTATTTACCATTGTTGGCTCTACAGCTTCATGTTGATTAAACCTTTAATGCCTTGGTATAAATACCTTAGTTCAAACCTTTAAAGGTCACCTCAAGAGACATGGTCATTATTACAATGCATCCTTTTGGGTCTTAATTACAACTTACCTTTTTAGATCTTATTACAATAATTATAAATTTTTTTATGAAGTGACACCATCTTTGTTATAGAACAACTCCATTTGAGAATGGAGATGTGACAATGTGGGTGATGATCCATCCCTATGTGAAATAGCATGATACATTATTGCCAGTTAGGAAGTTCTCAAACATAAATGTAATTATGTGCTTGCTTTGGTAAATTGTAATTAATGAATAGTGGGATATGAAATGATGCCTTTGAAAGAGTGGTGATTATAGTGGATGAATCTCTATATTAATCATATTTCTTATATGCTCAACATCTTGCATGGTTGAGCATTAGATGGTATTATGTTCTTCCTCTACAATGGAATGTCATGGATTGCTTATGAACATTATGATAGAATGTGGTTCTTTTTTTATGGGATATCTTGGTAAAGTATATTTTTGATGCTAGTTGTTTTGTTAATTATGGTAGTAAATTTGAAATGTGATTTTATGTTAACCATCTTAATGGAAGATGAACAATCAAATTTTCTACCAATATAGTTTATGCCAAGAGGACAAAATATGACTAGTTTGATACTTCCACTTCCTAGATGAGTTGAAACATTAATGTATGTGGGTATGTGTGAAAGAAAGAAAATAAAAGAAAAGAAAAGAGGTTAAAAGAATGAGGAAGAGTGTATAGATGTGTGAGTGTATGAGTAGAGAGAGTATGGTGGAGTAACCTCAAGTAGGGAGTACATGTTCTCAATGGTGACTTAGAGCATGGTATACATGTTCTTAATGCTAACTTCAAGTATAGAGTACATATTTTTTATTGTAACTCCAAGAAAGGAGCATATTCTCTTGATGGAAAATTGGAGTAAGGAGTTTATATTTTTAAATGTGACTTCAAGTAGGAGGCATATATATTTTTTTATCATGACTCTAAGTAGGAAGCATGCATTCTTTGATTATATCTTTGAGTAGGAAGCACAAAACTTCAAGTAGGAAATATAATTTTGAGATATTGTGACCCTAATTAAGAAGTATAATTTTGAGGATGGAGGAATGAGTATCTTTAATATTCTACACATTTGTATTACTACAATGCTTAGCATGATGATTTGCATTTCAAGAAAATCTTGTTCAAGGTTGGTACTATTTACATGAAAAAGAACAAGCCTTTTCATTCCTTATCTAGGTTACATGAACATGTCTAAATTGTGATTGTATGCTAGGTTGAGTTTAAATAGCATGCTTTACTATTGATTACACTAGTTGTTGAACCTTCTTATCTACAATTATTAGATGGGCTTTAAGTTGTTCAATGCCCTTAATATCCACTTTACTCTTCATATTTGAAAGAGTGTACTAACAAAGAATTAAGAGTGTAGAAAGTATGTCTTTTTGGTGGTTTTAAGATTGCTTCCATTTCAAAACAAGGATCTAAAGGAGTGTGGAGATTCTTATTGGTTCCATGCTATCTTAGACATAACTAAAGAACTACATTACCTTAATTTCTTTGTGTACTATATTATAAGTATATGTAGGCTTGTAGAGGAGATTTGACTCTAATGCATGAGCCACTACACTTTTCTTCAAAGTAAGGCTTAGGACTAGATACATTAAAGTAGGAACACATCTTAGCTCTCTTAAGGGAATGATGTCTTGTGTGTATGCTAGTGCTCTTGCGTATGTTATATATGTTGCATTGGTACAATTATATGATTATATAGGCATCTTAATGATGATCCTAGCCATGTACTAACATGTGGCATGTGAACTATGTACTTATGTTGTACTAGTAGGTCATTCAGGATATTGAGGCATAGTTCACCTTGAGTCTGCTCTAGAACATTTGACTACTTTGGGACCCTTGGATGGTGCTAAGTGATGCTTCCTCATCGTAGTGTCATTAAAACTTCATAAATCCATCTAAATAGGTTTTGATCTTATACATCCATTTACATCCCACAAGAGTCTTTTCAAAAGGAAGGTTAACTAAGTCCCATGAATGAGTTCTCTCAAAAGTCTATACTTTTGCAACACCTTCTAAGCTAGGCTAAGCTAGTAAAGCATTACTTGGAAAAGCTATATACAAACATGTACTAAAATGCTAGTGCATAAAAAGAAGTATGAAATAGGATGCCAAAATAGATAAACATAAATTAAAGGGCATTCAAATAATATCCAAACTAAGGATGTAATATTAAGATTCATATAAGCTAAAAAGTCCATAGTCACAAGCCTAACTTGTTCACTAGACTTGAATCTAAGATCAAGATTTTCTTTGCTAAAACTCTTACCATGAATTTAATATTTCATTGTTACTTATTCAAAAAAATAAATCTTTTATCTTATACAAAGGGAAACTTTAATCTTTAGCTAGTATGTTTAAATTTATAATGTTAATGATTAATGAAGAGAGAGAAGGAAAATTTGTCATATAAGAAGTGAATTCAATATTTGTATATTATCATGCTCAAAATAGTTGGTGCTAATAATGTAAGAATCTAAAGTAGTTAAGTTCATTCTTTTTTCATGAGTTATACATAAACTAATAACATTAAGTGGCTACCTAGAGATCCCATCAATAAAAAATAAGTTTATCCAATATTCTAAGGTTTGAAAATCTAAAAAAGTAATGAGATATAAGAAGTAAACTTTTTTTAAATTTTTTATTATATGTACCTCCAAGATTCATAACCAACACAATATTAACAAATAAAATGGTCTAATAAAAGTTAAAATAGTCTTATAAGGAAAGAGAGAAAATATATTGATATTAAGATGTTGAACTCAAAAGAGTGATTATAAGTACACCCTAAGACATATAGCCATAGAAGATATATAGATGAAATAACTATGCCTCAAGTATGATTCAAACCAATGTCTTACCTAACAAGACAATGAGCTAGCCACTTGAGATATCTATGATAGGCTAAAATAAGTTAATATGGTATAACAAAGTCTTCTACTTGAGTTGTTAGCTTAGTGGTAAGGGTCTTAACATGATAACTCTAAGTCACAAGTTTAATTCTAGAGTTATAAATTCAAAAATGATCCATAAGGAATTCTATAACTAGTCTAATTAACCCAAGGAATCTTAATGGACATAGGTAAAAAATTTTAGTTTCAACTTCGTATATTCATAATTAAATAAAATTAAAATAAATAATAAAATATATAACTCACAAAATAAAATAAATTTCATAAATATAAAGCACACAAAAGATGATCTAAAGTACACAAACCTAGCTTTTCCATTATAGGCTTTTTGCATAAAAGTACGAGTTAGATCCTCTCTTGTAAAAGAATTATTAATTTTGTAGTTTGTTAAGTATAAATATTTTCTTTAAAGGTATAATGAAATTGATTAAGTAAATCTTATTGTCTTGATAATAAAGATTTAATTAAAAAAATAAAATATTTAATAATCTTAAAATACCATAAATGTTCCAAAATCTAAGAATTTTATGTTTTGTCCAAATTCAAAAATCTTATATAGAAAATTCATGGTACTGACTTCATTGCTAATAAATCAGTTATTCTACATAATCTCAAACTAGTTTTTAGTGATTAGGCCTTAGCAATAGTCTTACTATTAATATTGTTGACAACCAACCATGGCTCATATTTCAAAATATATCTTTAACAATCAACAAATCATATTCTACAAAAGTGAGTAATAGTACACTAACATAGATACTTTTTTCAATATTAAAATATTGACCTAATGATTTTTTATTTTTTAGTTGAAGATTTTATAGTAAAACAACCACTTTAAATGATGAAGATTAGTAGTTTAATTTCTAGTATTTAGATTTTTCTCATAAAAAAATTTTACATTTTTTAAGGTTTTTATTTATCATGGGTTTTAGATTTTTCTTTTAATTAGTTTAGGATAACAATTAGGCTTGCCATAGTATATAGTGCTAAGTAATATGAACAAAGCATGAACAATAAATTGATGTGATAGAAATGCAAATGCTTAGATTGATATTAAATACTACTAGAATAGATAAACTACATACTATTGATATTAAGAGAAGACTTGGAGTGACTTCTATTTCAAATAATTTATAAGAATTATGTCTTAGATAGTTTAGGCATGTGCAAAGATAAAGAGCTTATGAAAAAAAAGTTGTTACATTACTATTCTAAGAAAGCCACTAAAAATAAAATAAAAAAAGATATGGAAAAAATGATTGAATATAATCCAAATAAATTATAAATAAATAAAGATTTAGCATTTATTTATGATCATGAAATATGTGATCCTTAATAAATAGCATCCATGCTTATATGAAACTAAAATAGATATTTTACTTATATCCATTAAGACCCTATTGGATCTATCAGATTCAAAATTTTGTTTACAATTTTTTTAAAAATCCATAACACAGTGCTACCTACTAGAATGTGATATAGGATGTCCAAGCCAAGACTTTTACTAGTAGGCTAACACCTCATTGGATATATGCGTATAAGGTAAATTTTATAACAATATTAATGAACTTTAGGTGTATCCATAAACTTAAAATAGTTTATTGTAGTTTTCTTCTAGCTTTCTTCATTATGATGTTCATCCACAATCAAATTAACTTATTCTCTAGTAATTTAAAGTTGGCTTCATGTGTATTGAAAATAATTCTTATGTATTTTAATATTAAATATAATTTTTTTCGTTCATGTAATTATCTTTTCTTATTTAATGATTTTATAAATTCTTCTATATTATTACATTTTCTCTATCATGATTTTAATATAAAGATTAGTAAACCTTGTCATTTAATTTGTTGCATCAAGTAAAATCTAATCTCATTACATTAGTGTTTAAAATAATATTTTCTAATAGTAAGATCTAAGGTACATTTAAGATTCTCACTTAGTTAGAACATGTGACTTGTAGTTGTGGAAGCCATAGGTTTAAGGAACTATGTTAAGACACATTTAATGTGAAGATGAGAATGATGTCAATACTAACATAATATAAAAAAGAAATGAATAAATACTTAGAGAAGCTACAAGAATGATGACTTAAATGGTTTGGACATGTGTAAATAAGATCAAACAATGAACCTATATGAAAAGGTTGCTACATCACTATTCTAGGAAAGCCACCAAAAGGAAGATAGAAGAAGACATGGCAAAAAACAATCAAAGATATTCTAAATAAACTACAAACAAATAAAGATTTAGCTCTTCACAAAAGTGAATGGTGAAAAGAACGCATGTAGATAACCCCATTTTGTTGAGACGAGGTTGGGATGATAATGAAGAAATGAATCAATACTAATAAATAGTATTAACATTATCAATGATACTTTATGAGTATATAGATTGTTGATTTTTTTAATTGGAGAGAGAATGAGTCAATTTTGTTCTCTATTTGACTTGTTAAGATCACTATAAGCTATGAAGGCCTAAAAAATATGTTGGCTAGCATATTTTTCTCAAGCCCCAGAATATTTATGGTGAAACTTTGATTTTTTATGCTCAACTAAGATCAAACTACACTTGGCCTCTGGCTCCAGAGTCCTAGGCTTCTCTAGTTGAATTCTAAGCAATCTAAAGTATTGATAGCTTGCCCAAACTATCATCCAAGCTATTTATATGCTTCCCAACGTATTTCTCTAGGTTCCTAGTGTATTTTTTATGAAATTTGATGTCTAGGCAATCTGGGTGGTCATTTGACTTGATTTCTTGGCCTCTAGAGGTCACTGGTGTCTACAGCTAGGATTTAGGGCTAAGATTGAAAATTTAGGAGGTCAACTAAGGCTCCATTTCAGAATTTTAGATTCACTTCCCACAAAAATTTGCTGGAAAACAAATTTTTGTAGTGTACCTAGCATAAAAATGGGAGATTGCCTGATTTTGACACCTTTTGGCTTGATTTTTGGTGTTCCATGGCTATTAGAGGCTCTAGCTAGGTTTTAGTGATTGGAATGTGGTATCTTAAGGCTATTTGGACTGATAGAAGGTCCATTCTTGATTTTTATGCTGATTTTAACTTTGGCTAGCGTATTTCCTTTGTAGTCCTAGCATAAAAATCAAGGATTGATTAGTTTCAACCCCTTTTGACTTGGTTTTTATAGTTTTATGGCTACCAGAGGCTCTAGGTGGCTTTTAAGGTTAGGGTTCACACTTTGAAAGGTCACTTAAGGTCTCAGTTAGAAATAATTAATAAAATATAATCTAATAATTATATTATAGTAACCTTAAGATACAAAAAGATGTGCAAACTAATGTTTATGAAAAATCCATTATTTAAAATCTTTAGAAGCTAACTTTAGAACTTGGATAATGCATCAACCATCACATTAGTTTTATCACTTAGTGGGAGTATCTTGAGATTTAGAATTTTCTAGTAACTAATAGAACTCATCCTTTGTGATAGTTTTCTCAATCAAAATATCATAGAAAATTGATAAGAAATTTTAAAAATTTTAAAATAATTAAACATAAAAAATAAAAACATAAGAGTTTGTTAGTCTCACATCATTCAAATATACCTCCCTCACTAGTAAGGTTGAGGGAGGAGATTTGATCCATTTGGCCATCAAATTGTGGATGATAGGTAGTAAAAAAATTCAACTTTGCCCCTAAAATTTTTTAAAGGGATCTCCAAAAAAGACTAGGGAACTTGAATTCTCTATCACTAACAATATTCAATGAAATTCCATGCAACTTCACAACATGCTAGAAAAACAAATTTGCAACATGAGAAGCATCACTCACCTTTTTTCATGGAATGAAGTATGCGATCTTGGAGAACCTATCAACTATGACAAAAATAACATAAGTTTCATCTTCTTTTTGG
Source organism: Gnetum montanum (assembly GCA_015680685.1). NCBI lineage: Eukaryota > Viridiplantae > Streptophyta > Gnetopsida > Gnetales > Gnetaceae > Gnetum > Gnetum montanum. The sequence continues at coordinate 308,463 of MNCI01010476.1, forward strand.
AATACCACACACAAAATTAATTGACAAACATTTCCATGAATCCTTGGGAATTGAAAAAGGCATGTAATTTTCATCCACTCCTTTACCTCCTTTGAATTTGTGACATGTCAAATACTCCTTCATAAATTTTGAGACTTCTATTGTCATCCTTGGCCAAAAATAGTACCTACTCATAAGCTCTAATGTTTTACCCCTATCCATATGACCTTCCATGCCACCACAATGTTTTTTGAATAAACGTTTCTTCCTAAAATCACAATTAGGAACATATACCTTCCCAATTTTGAATAACAATTCATCTTGAATATGATTGTCCCTCCATTGGTTTATCCTATTTAATAATGATTCCTTGAGGTTTCTCCAAACCTACTCAAAATCTAGATCATGTTCATATAATTCAGCCATATCAACCATACCTTCAACATGAGGCATGCTAAAATTCACCACATTCACCTTGGATAATGCATCAACCATCACATTGGCTTTTTCACTTTTGTTATTGAGCACAAAATTGAGCTCTTGTAACTTTAAAACCCACTTCATGTGTTTAGCGTTCAACTTCTTTTGAGAATTTAGAAAATGAAGTGCCTTATGATCTATCATCAAGGTGAATTCCTTAGGCAACAAGTAATTCTTCAATGCTTGGTTTCTTGAAGAATAGCATAGAAATCCTTATATATGCTATATTTCTACCTGGACTCATTCAAATTTTTTGAAAAGAATGTAATAGATCTTCCTTCTTGTGAAATTACCTGACCAAAGGTAAGTCCACTTGCATCCACCATTTAAAAAAGCTTCTAAAAATATCAAATTACAAATGTTGGTTCATTGGTAAGTTTTTCTTTGAGTAAGTCAAAGCTCCTTTGGGTTTCATCACCTCACCTAAAATCTTTATTTTTCTTTAGCAAAGTAAAATTTTGTCAAGAAATACCACTAAAATTTTTTATGAACCTTTGATGAAAACTTGCTAAACTAAGAAATTTTCTTACCTCCCCAGCACTCTTAGAAGTTAACTAATCTCTAATTATCCTTGGAAACCTTGGAAAATTGCTGCTTCAAGCCTAGCACACCTGTAGGAAGTTTTACCAACACATCATAATGATTAAAAGCAATAGTTGATATAACCAAAAAAAATCAAAACCTAGTTTCATCATATTGCTTAATGCATTCTCTCTCTCCTAGAAGGATTAAGGGAGCATCAAGTGAGCTTTGTTGCCTTAGTTGTTTAGCCATTATAGGAATCAATTCATGAATTTCATTAGATCTAGCTACAGTCCATACATTTCTTACCTCATCAAATTGAGCACCATTGTCAAAATTCCAAGGCCTACCAAGAATTACATCAACACAATCAATTCGAAGGATATCACATTTCACCACATCAAAAAAATTTCTAGTTTTAAATTTTAAAATACATTGTTCTCTCATCTCTTAAGAGTAATCACTAGATAATCAATGTATCTTGTAGGGTCTTAGGTAAGGATTAGTTATCAAACCTAATATGGCAACTACCTTGTATGAAATATTATTTTCTTAGGCTTTCCCATTAAAATCTAAATCCATTCTCCACTAAGAAAACATCTAGCCCCAATTTGAAATAACAATTTTTTAGCAAGATGATCTTCCCTATTCACATTCCTCATGAATGCATAAGAAGTTAATTTAAAAACTTCCTTAATCTTGGGAACATTAGGATTACCTCTTTAGAGAGCTTCACTAAATGTTTCTTTTTCTTCGATGGTTTGTACATCCTTACCCTTGGCTATCTTTAGAAGTGGACATTTCCATTACTTGTATCTATGATGATTGAAAACTTTGGTGGTTAGAATCACTGAGGGATCAATAGATGCACATCCTAAACCTGCTTCCATGCGAGGGACTCTTGGAAGCAAAGGTGGAGTGTTCTAAAAAATCTTGTCGATCAGATAGTGACTTTGTTGGTTGTAACTAGGGTGGTGGATGCAATTGGGGATGGTGTGTTAGCTGTGATGTGAACACAAATAGTGCTAAGTGTTTAAGTGATGTTTCCAATGGTGTAGAGCATAGTGACAAGATTTGAGGAGGTGAGCGTAGTCAAGGGTTTCAACATAAATGAGGGTGCCAACCCATGGAGATTGCTACCTGAGCATAGTAGTAATGTGATCATGCATGAAAATTGCAAAGAAAATGTGAAGAATGTAGGAGAGAGAAATGAAAAAAATTCCAAATGGGGTTGAGCATAGTTAGCTTTAAAAAGGGCCTAGAAGGTATGTGGCATACAATAGGTGCAATGGAGAGCATAGTCATAGTCTCGGTGGTGTCAGGCTATGAAGTCTAGCACTCGTCATGGTGTCCATGCCTACTGGGTTGGCCATCATAGTGTACCATGGTTTATGGTATCTTGCAGGGCTATGGTGGGGCTGTGGTGGATCGTCGAACACAACTCTGCCTCTTTTCCAGTGCCTTTGGGTCTTGTTCGCCCAATATACTAAGTATCAAATGTCAAAATGTTGGATGCCGAATGAAAATGCCAACCTCCCTGAAATGTTGGGGGTGTAGGGGTATTTATGAGGCTAGGGCTAGTCCAAAATGTGGATCGAGTGTCACATGGAAGTATGGTAGTTGAGACTACGCTGTGAGGTAGTTGGGACTACATTGTACCCCAACTATGCTCTCCACTGCAACAAATGGTGTTAGATTGTGTTGTCCACTGATGGACTCTACAAGGCCAAGAGAATATGACTATGCTTGCCAAATATATGTGCAAGTGCCAAGGAGACCGTAATGTACCTGAGAAAATGCCAAAAAATGAAACTTTTGGAGACTATACTCTAGGACTACATTGTCCACTATGGGAAGTGGTGTTGAGCATAGTTACAATTTTAGGGAGAAAGGGAATTCAAAAAGGGTAAATGATGCTACTAGAGGTGTGTTGGAGCTAAGGCAAATATCGATGCTATGTTGTGAAGGCCTTTGAAGGCCATTCTGCATGTTTATGCTTGACTACACTCTAGACTGGGTGAGAGCGTAGTCCCATACTTAGGAAAAATCTAACAAGAAACTAGCAAAATGTGGCTAAGTGCTAACTACACTCTAAGGAAGGCTAACTAAGCTCCCAACTAGGGGTGAGTGTAGTGTCAACACTTAGAGAAATTCTTGCAAAATATGGCTTCTGAACTAACTAAACTTGACTACACTCTAGAGCGTAGTCCTAGCAATGGAGAGCATAGTCCTAGCACTTAGAAAAATCTTCCAAAAAATGAGGTTCCAAACTATCTATGCTTAACTATGTTGTAAAGTGTAGTCCTAAAAGTTAGAGAAAATATGTCAAAACTAGTGTTTTCATGCTAATTATGCTCTAGAGCATAGTCCTAGTAGTGGAGAGTGTAGTCTCAGCACTTAGAAAAATCTATAGCTTGTGTCAGCATTCCAACACTTAGAAAAAATCTTGCAAAACTAGCTATTGTATGTTGACTATGCTGACTACACTCTAAAGCATAGTCTCAATAGTGGAGAGCATAGTCTCAACACTTAAAAAAAAATTTTAGCTTGTGATCTCATTGGGACACTTAGGCAAAATTGTAGAAAATTGACCATTGAAGTTGACTATACTCTACTTTACTGGAGAGTGTAGTCCCAACACTTAGACAAATTTGCAGAAAGTGTCATTATTTTGACACTTAGAAAAATTTGTAGAAAGTTTTAGTAGCTCGAATTTGGTGGTTTTTTAGTATCCTCATTCTCCACATTTAAAGCATTAAATCTTAGATGAGTTACTACCTTGACTCTTATCTCCCTTATCTTGGTCCTTGTTAGCTTCAGCCTTCTCATCACCCTTTTCTATCTTCTTATCATGGTTGCCATCTTTATCTTTACATTTGGACATGAACCCGTTTTTAAATTTGGATCCCTTATCCTTGTTCTTTAAAGTCTATTTACTCTTATTTTCAAAATTATCAAGGTTTTCTTTCTACCTTAAGAGCTAAATCATAAGTCTCTTTAAGAGTTTTTGACTCTAGAATGACAACTCATATTGATACATCATTTTGAAATCTCCTAGAAAGATTTAATCATGTTCATACTCCTTCTGGTTCATCTTAGCTTAATGAAATATTTTACAAAATTTCATGTAAAAATTCTTAACATCTTTGTCATCTTGTCTTAGGAATTTCAACTTCATAATCATCTCTTGTTTGTAATGAGACTGTTCAAATTTCCTCTTCAACCTATACTTCATTAGGTTTTAATCCCTAATAGCTTATCCTTTTTGTCTTTTATAAGTCTAGGATCCCTTTCCTCATAATGTAGAAGTCATATCTTCTAATCTAGATTTAGCAATAGGTACCCTTAATTGATTTGGCATCTCTTCCAACTCAAAGTGGTTATCAAGTGCCTTCAACCAACTTGAGAAAGCATTGATGTCAACTTCACTATTAAAAGTCTTCAATTCTACATACAAAATTCTAGTATCATTTCTAAAGACTCTAGCATGTCTTGCTTCATCATTTCTATCAATATTACCATGAGAAGACATAGTAGCCACTGATGGGTCTCTTGAAACTTTGACATGATGAATTGGATTTTCTCCCTCTAGCATCCTTGTTGATGGATTCCAAAACTCCCATAGCTTGACTGTCCTTCTTCATCATTTCCTCCTTCTAGTTATGAAACTTCTTCACCATTTGAACATGAATGCTTATCATCTATGTGTGTTGGAATATGGTTGGGACCATCACTCTTGTCTACCTTAGCACTAATCTCATCCAACCAAGCAACCATCAGTTGAAAGGAAAATTTCATGCTTTCCATGTCTCTATTTAGGGCTTGAACTTGTTTCTTCTTAGGTGCCATATGAAATCTGATCAAAATCCATAACCAAGATTTCCAAGAAACAATCAACCTAATGCTCTAATACCAATAACACTGGTGTAGGTTTACTCCTATTAATTTAACCTTCAGTTAACACTAAATCCAAATATTATGAAAGATAATTCAATATGCTAGAAAATAAGAAAACTAGCTATCTTCAATTATTAAAAGAAAACAATACGATGGTTCCACAACCCAAAAACATTCACCAATCACTCACAACACTCAAATAACATTACAAAGCATGAGATTGTACAACCACACAATGATTATCCTCAATGTAAGGTATAACCAAAAGAGATTCTCTCCTACAACTTAGGACTAAGATCTTAACACATAAGCAAGAACACAAGAACACACAGGCTAAACACACACATACAATTAACCTTGAGCTACAACTATAATCATGCACTCACACAATGTTTTCTCATAACATCTCTTTCCAACCTCATCAAATCATCACACTCATGATCCCAAACATGATCAAACACATACAATATTTATTGGAAAAAGCAAGACAATAAACCTAGAGACCTTTCGTCCAAGCTCAACTTAACTATCTTCAAATGTTTCCATATTTTTCTTATCTTACTCAACTATTTTCAAATTTGGAATGGTCAATTTAGAAGTTTATTGGCCATACAGGTTATCTTCAGCCTTTCCTAGGATGTCTTACTATCAAACACCACTTGTAGGAAAGACATCTCCTCAATAATGGAGATGTCTCCTATCTATGGAAGATGTCTCCTAATAGGATGAGACATCTCCTCATCATGCTAAATGTCTCCTCTAGAATCCTAGCTCTTGTCCAAGATATCCCCCTAGTCTCCAAGATGTCTTCCCAAAGCCCAAATCCTACAAAAATCATTTGTAGGGCAATGAAAAGGGAATTGGAAGAGGTGTTCCTACATCATAAGGGCTAGGGTCAAAACATAATTAACTAATATACTATCATGAGATACTCTAAAAACATAAACTAAAAATGAATTAAAAACTAAAAAAAATATATGTATTCATAAAAATAGTATTATTAACCATTAAAGTAGTCTAAATACAAAATAACAAAGTTGATGTAGTACCCCATGTGTCAATGACCCATCCAATACCTAATACTTGATAACTTTAAACTTATACAAAGGTGTTAATGTACATTTACTAAATTAACAAAAGAAAATGCTAAAAATTAAAATTAAAATAAAAGATAAAAGTGTATTAAAAATATCGAATGTATCTAAAACTTTAATTACAAGGCACATATCTCAACCAATTTAAAACACAGTACAATCAAATTAGAAAAAGGTTTATAACACAAGACATAAGCTTAATAATAAGGCATCAAGGATTCAAATCAAAAATGTATCAAGGGATAAGGATATCTAAGATTAAGTGTTACAAGTACTTTTCATGTTGCTAATATATTCTTTTATTGTGTTGTTAAATTGCTTGACATTCTATTAAATATTAGTAGTGATAGGAATGCCATGTTTATAAGTGACTTTTGAAGATCACTTTGGAAATTATTAGGAACTAAGTTTTCTCTCTATGGCCTATCATCCTCAAAATGATAGCAAATTGATGTTGCTATTAGAACTTTGTAAAAGATTCTTAGATTTTTATATGATGATCAACCTCAAAGATGGCAGAATATGTTAACGCACACTAAATTTTCATACAATAATCCTTTTCATACCAATATTGGTAAGAGTCTATTTGTTGCTGATGAGCCCCAATATCAAACCCTCGATATCAAATATGCGATATTGGACATGCGATGTCATAACCTATCTCGTTGCCTATAAATAAGAGATAGGGGCACTTAGTTTGACATTATTTTTTCTTTTAGTCCTTAGCTAAACTCTTGCAGTTTTTCCTTTCCAGAGTTAGAATTATTTTTGAGTGCCCGTAGTAGGAGTCATAAAGTGAAGGGATCTTTATTTGAGCATTGTGTACCTAAGCACACCTTGTGTCTAGAAATAAAGACGAACTTTGTGATAAACCTTGCAACATTCAGAATAGCTTAACTATTGCATTTGATGTTATTTACTATTGCATTTAATGTTATTTACTATTATCTGATGTTCTCATTAGTTAATTAAGGTTATTTCTATAGAATTATTAATTATTGCAAGTTAGCACATTTAGCACGACCACTTTGAGCATACATAGACACTTGGTAACCTAGTAATGACTAGCATTTGGTAATCCTAGTAGTGTTACACTAGTTCAAGATGTGTCTGAAGAGTGGGAACAGATGCTGGTGTTAGGACTACTTAGAGGATAGTTAATTAGTAAATCAAATTAGTTATTAAATTATTTTAATTCTCTATTTTAAGCACCAAGAACATAAAAGATAAAATAATAAAAATCATATACCTCGAGTTTACTTAACCATACAACTATGCATTACAAGTAAGCTTGGGAAGACAAACAATCACATAACTCATCCTAGTTTTGTGTAGGCACATAAACACTTAATCCTAGGAGTTTGATCAGATTGTGCATGAATGCTCATATTCGTATGGTTGCGCATAGGGGTACCTCGTTTCTCATCATTGGAACCATTGCCAAGGATTTTGTTGTTTGTGTGCTAATCAAAACTTAGGAATTCCTTTTCATTGTTGGAATGAACCATTAGAGTCAAGTATCCTACAATCACTAGAAAGGGTATCACACACTAAATAATCAATCATGTATCCTTCTTCTTATGAGAGTGCTTCACCGACTAGGTCTAACAACATGAACAATTAAAGGTAGGGTGCACATGATGATCCACTAGTGCCCTAATAGTTTTGCTTGTTATACACTCATCCTGATGAGTATACACTAGAATTTACCTTTATCCTCCACCAAGATGAACAGTTGTGATGACGTGATTTAGAAGGTAACATAGTGCTACCTCCTAATCACTTAATCCTGAGCATACTTCTTCGTGCTCTTACATGAATTGGTATGCAACACTTACAGTTAGAGTACGTTGTGCATGAACAAGAATCAAGAGATTATCAACCCATGGAGGCACAACGCCAGAGGGATCTACAATAGGAGAGACATTACAAATCCATGAAAGGGAAGTTGTCTTAGGATGTCCCATATTTCCTAAGTGAAGATGATGGTGGTAAACCTATCTTGGGAGGTTTTCCACGAAATGATGTTCCTCTCGTTGACTTTGGTCAAGGAGTTGTGTACCAGAATCTTCATTCAACTATTCATAATCCAAGTTTTGGTACCAATAGACACAAAGGATTCGAAAAAGAAACACAAGCACATGATAATGATGGACATTCTGATCACAACCGCAACTGAGGTCGTGACCATTGAAGAGAAAGTGATAGGTGCCATCATGGTGCTAGTCCTCCTTCCTCTTCACCTTCATCATCTTCTTCCCCCTCTCCTTTGAAATATAAATGCATTCGCAAAGGGAAAGACCATGATGATGATGGTAGGAAAAATAGAGACCACAAACAAAATGGCAAAGAAAAGGAGTGAGAGCATTCTATAGAAACACGTCACGAAAGAAGGAAGAGTAGGGAAGAACATAGTCATCATAGACATCATAGATAGCATGACCATGATGAACCCCTACTCACCACTCAAAGTATGTTAGATATAATAGAGGCTATTAGGATCCCAACAATGCACTAGAAAGATAGTGGGATCAAAAGATTAGAAATGAATAACATCCCAAAATTTGAAGGGGGATACAATGCTAATTTTCAAAACCATTTGCAAGCATTCCACGATGCATGTGCCTTGCAAAATATAGAAAATGAGTGGAAAACTCTAAAGTTGTTTCCATGGACATTGATCAACGAAGCAGAAAGTTGGTACCAGTCGTTAGAACCAGAATCCATTCATCGATGGAGTACCATGTTGGAGTTATTCAATGATAAGTATCAAACGTACTCCCAAATGTCCAACTGGCATAAGCAAATCCAAGGATGGAAACAAGAAGGACATGAATCCCTAGATGCTACCATGGGCCAATATTATTCACTATTACATCATTGCCCCAGCCATGGTTACTCACAAAAGGAACAACTACACCATCTTGTGGATGGGCTTAGGTACGAAATACGATGAACCCTTGGGACTTATGCCCAAGGAAAGCTATCTAAGCTCAAAGCCCATCAAATACAAAGATTTTTGGAACAGGTTGCTAAGGAGGAAGGTGAGTTGAGAAAAAGAGAAAGTGTGGAGGAGTACAATAGAGATCCTTCCCTCTGAAAGAAGGAAATTAGATTCTGTGAAGATGAAGAAGAGTCACCACTTGAAGAGGTGGTGAATAGGAAGACTTTGCCCATTCAAAAATTTGCATTGGAAGTATCAGTAAAGGTAGACCAAATGTGGAATTCACTAGATGAAAAATTTCAAACTGTCCTACAAATAGTAGATGAGTCTAGAGAACAAAGTAGTGACCAAGGAAGAAGGAAAAAGAAAGAAGCTGAGTATGCACACAATAAAGGTAAGGGCAATTTTGCTGTCATTGAAGAGGTTATGGATTTGGACACAGATGATGTCGCGGATGTGAGATTTTCCAATATGACAAATCCTAAAGGATGTTGCCCAGTGGTATCACATCGGTAAGAGTCTGGGGTGTGTGCACTAAACCCATGATTAAACAAACAAAAAACACCTAGAAGGTTACCTTATCCTCAAGGTAACCCAAGGCAGTTCCACCAACCCTTAACATATTATCTGAGTGGAACTCCACCACAACTGAATGAACAGTATCAGTAGTGGAAACATCCATGGAGTTGGGGGATGCCACCATCATGTCAACAATACCCTTACATTTAACCTAACCCATATGAGTATTATGTTCAGCAGCTGATCTCTCCACATGACTCTACTAGTCACGTCACTCTTCAGCCTTACTACTAAACCCTTGAGTACTATAGAACTTCTCCTTCTTTTAGGGGTAATGCTCCACATACGTACTATCCTTCTCCTTCATCTACATCTCTTCCATCCTTAGCTCCATTACCTCCTGCTCCAACTACGCAAGTTGAGCTTCCTTCCCAACTGCAACAACGTAATGCTGCAAGGGCTATCAATCCTTAATTAATTATTGGTTCAAACAATCGATCAAAGAATAGACCTTTCTTTAGAACCAACAATCCAACCAAGTCCTTACAACCACAAGCGACTAATGATCTAAATGCCTCATCATCATTTGAATCTTTGGAGCTTCCTTTGAACCAAAAACTGCACCCAACACACATGGTCATGTTAACTCATGCCATCACCGATTGGATTAAAGTTGACCATCTTTCTAGGAAATTCTCTGATCCTAGAAGTCATCTTATTTATTTATAGATCACTGGAAATGAGCCTTGTAAAGCTCTTTTGGATTCAGGTTCTAGTGTTAATTTGATCTCTCAAGAAATGTGTAAAGCCTGGAACCTACCTTCACTAAAGAAGAGTAACATTCACTTAGAGTTAGCCAACCACTCCATCACTATCCCATTGGGACTAGTAGTGGACATTGTCACCACTATCTGTGGGTGGTCATATCTAGTCGATTTCCTAGAGATCCAAGTTAACAATTGTAAGGGGGACTTCCCAATCATAATGGGAAGAGCATGGCTAAGTACCATTAATGTGTACCTAGGAATACGTGATCTTTCCCTAGAGATATCAAAGAAAAATACATTTGGGAAGATTGAGAAGAAGAAAGTTCCATGCATCGCATACAATGACATAGGGTGCAACTGTGTGTAGAAGTCCTGGTTTGTACTACGCTTAACATTGCCTGCATGCAACAAGTGTGTACAAGTAATTGATATACAAAGATTCCTGTATGTAGCAGCCACAAGATAGGAAAGCACCCAGTGGCTAACAACTGACTCAAGAAGCAATTTAACTTTATGCATGGAACCAATTGAGAGCTTGATTTGTGCCTATGTTGCTAGCATAGATGCATTAGAGCAAGTCCACTTCCAAATTTCAAGTATTGACACTAAAAATATCAACTGGGGAAAGTTGGAAATCCCTAATGAGTTTAAGAAAAAGCCCGTTGAATTAAAATTGTTGCCCACTGGTATGGAGTATGCATTTCTCAAAAATGAAAAATCGATAATCATTAATGCTAAGCTTACTCCTCAACAAAAAGAAAGACTACTGAAGGTGGTAAATAAATGGTCAATAGCCTTTGCATGGACATATATTGAATTAATTAGAATAGATCCTAGGATATGCCAACACAAAATTTATATTGACCCCTCTATAAAGCCTCGATGACAACCACAAAGATGACTGAACCCAAAGCTTAAGCAAGTAGTTAAGGAAGAAATTGAATAGCTTCTAAAGGTTGGGTTCAACTACCCCATCGCTGACAGTGAATGGATTAGTCCATTAGTCATTGTGCCTAAAAGGAAGGTAAATGGAGGATGTGTATAGACTTTAGGCTACTAAACATGGAAACATTTAAAGATCATTTCCCATTACCATTCATTGACCAAGTCTTAGATACTATCACAGGGCATTGTTACTATAGTTTTCTAGATGATTATAGTGGGTACAATCAAATTCAAATAGCACCAAAAGACCGAGCCAAAACTACAATCACATGTCCTTGGGGGACATTTGCATATAGACAGTTGTTGTTTGGCTTGTGCAATGCTCTAGCAACATTTCAACATTTAGTTCTAAGTATATTTCAGTAGCAAATAGGGAATGGTGTGAATGTTTTTTTGGATGATTTCTCCACCTATGGGGTGAACTTTGAACAAGCATTGGACCAATTAGAGAAAGTACTGAAACAATGTGTTGAAACCAACCTAAGGCTCAATTGGAAAAAAAGCCACTTAATGGTCCAAGAGGGCATAGTACTAGGGCATAAAATTTTACAAATAGGGATGGAGGTAGATCTTGAAAAAATTAAAGTCACCTAAGGAATTACTTATCAACCTGAAACTGTAAAAGATGTCTACTCATTCCTTGGAAATATTAGCTATTATAGAAGCTTCATTGAGAACTTTTTGAAGAATGCAAAACCATTAGTAGAATTAACAAAAAAGGATGTATCCTTTAAATGGACTAAGGAATGTGAGTTATCCTTCCAAACCTTAAAGCAGAAGCTCGTAGAAATACCCATTCTACAAGCTCTTGACTAGTCCAAACCATTCCATATAATGTCTGATGCATCCAATTTTGCTTTAGGAGCCATACTTACACTATTAGATGACCAAAAATGTCCCTACTACATTCATTGCGCAAGTTGAAGTATTGCTAGTGCACAACTCAACTATACCACAATAGAAAAAGAATTAATGGTTGTGGTGTTTGCACTAGAAAACTTTAGGCACTATGTATTAGGCTATAAAGTATTCATACACATAGATCATAGTGTGATTCAGTTCCTTATGAATAAATTGACGGTAAGCCCTCGCATCATATGATGGCTTGTAATCTTGCAAGAGTTTGATCTTACCATGGTGGATCATAAAGGCATCAAGAATGTTGTTGCCGATCATTTATCTCAGTTGTGATGGGACAACAAAGAGTATGAATACCCAATTTCTAATCACTTCCCTGATGAACTCCTCTTTGCAGGTGTACTAAACAATCAATCACCCAAAAATACAAATTGGTACAGTAGCATTCTTACCTATCTTCTTACACAAGAAACACCACAAGGGCAAGACGATAGAAAGAAACAAAAATTTCTCCACTAAGTCAAACACTTCATAAAAATCAATGGGCACCTTGACAAAGTGTGTATTGATGACTTGGCCTGATGGTGTGTCCTTGACGTGGATCAATTGCGAATTCTCTAGGACACTCATGCAGGCCCTTGTGGGGGTCATTACATTGGGAGATGAATGGCCATTAAAATCTTACTTGCAAGATATTAATAGCCTACCTTATTTTGAGATGACCATCATTTTTTCCACTCTTGTGAGCATTGCCAACGCGATGGGGAAATGATTGCTAGAATGGAGGGTCCACAATAATGGATTCAACCCTTAGAACCTTTCGACATATGGGGTATTAACTTTATGGGACCTATTACACTAATGTCCAATGGAAAAGCATACATTATTATTGCTATTGATTATTTTACAAAATGGGCAAAAGTAGCCACCATTACCAACTGTACATCATCTACCGCTACATGATTTGTTCAACAACAAATTGTAAATAGGTTTGGCATACCTCATGTACTTATTTCTGATAATGATACGCACTTTATAGGTGTGACCTTTTGAAAGTTGATGCAACACTTAGGAGTTGAGCATAACCTAACTGCACCATATCATCCTTAAGTGAATGGTCAAGCTAAAGTCACCAATAGGGAAATCACAAAAATTTTGACATGAACCATTAGCAAATATAGGCGAGACTAGAGCACCAAACTGAACGATGCTCTTTGGGCCTACTTCTCCACATGGAAACTCCCTATAGGCTATTCACCCTATCAGTTAGTGTATGGTAAACTGCCAACACTTCCTATCCAAGCTGATCTTCGTACACTATTGACAGCATGTGACCTTAAGCTTGACCTTAGTCTAACACAAAAACAAAAGTTGATGAATCTTAACTTGCTAGATGAAAATCAACTAGCTACCCTATCATCCAATGAACTGCACAAGGCCTTCAAAAACCAACATCATGACCTAAAAATTAGAAAGGTCAAATACCAACCAGAAAATAAGGTTCTTTATTGGAATCCTACACATGTGCCCCAACAAACTAAATTTCAAACACTATGGGAAGGACCTTATATCATTCATGAAACTTTTCCTTTAGGGGCCATGATGATTTATAAACTTGGAAGCTCGGATAAGAAATTATTGGTCAACATCCAGCAAAACAAACCTTTCCATGAGCCTAAAATAGTCAGTACTCACACTACCTCTGTTGATGGACAACCCTACGCACTATTTTAGATCTGCCCCTTCCAACTCAATCGTGGGGGAGACAGCCACCAATGCTAATTATTCTAAGCCCTCAGTTTCTTTTATCTTTTTGTTTTACACATTTTTCATATTTACTTTTTTTTTTGTTTTATACCATCGTTAACATCTATACCATTTCTTTCTCTATTACATTTTGTTTGATTTATTCTCATTCATCACATAATAAGTGCTCATGAGGATGGGTCGTACTATAATCATGTTGATTGCTAATGTTTGGTTTTTACCTTTGACTTTTAATGTTGATTCTAGGATATGGTTTCTTTTGATAAAATAGGAAATGAGTCTATGTCCTTTGTTTTGGAAATGTATTGTCCCTTTTTCTAATCAAACCGATTAATGAATTTGTGGCTTGGTATTTTTCAAAACAAGGAAGAATTCAAATGGATTGAAAAGGGTATGACTTCAAGGGGACTTGATGCATTTGTGTTGGCTATTCTATTGGGTACTTGAATGTTTTTCCCCAGTTTTCTACTATTCCACCGTTGAGTAATATCAAGAAGTTGAATGAATCAAATAATTCTTTACATGGCATGGTTCTCACAAAAAAAAAAACACACTGGTGGAAACTCAAAGCACAACCCTTAGACATAATAAAGGAAAATAGGGCTTATGGCACTACAAAGACATGATACCCATGCCTGAAGGTTACCTTTAACCAAGGCCCTTTCTCATTTTCTATTTTTCTATTCTTCTCTTCTTGGAATGGTGGTTGGCCTATAGAAGCATTCTTGTTGCTTTGGGAGGATGGGTTGGTCAAATGTATTGATGTGAGGTCACTGGATGTGGCTAGTTTTAATCTAGATTTGGGCTGAATTCTACAAACCCACCTTAACCACATACAACATAAAGGGACTTTACACAACCTTGATTCTTGGATTCCATTCCATTCTCTCTTCTCTTTCCATATTGCTTCCCATATTCTATCTCATTGCCTATTTTATGATTAGTCTGTATCTTTGTCGACACATTATTAGTCATTGGTACATTCTTGTGGGTGAATTTTTAACTATTATTTCCATATGTCATTTCTAGAGCCTACGAACTCTTTGGTTTGTGGGTTTGCTAGGGCATAAAGGGCAAGAGCCTGCTTTGGGAAGGACCCACTAGCATTCCTTTTTTGGTGCAATTGTTAAGTTTTTTTCCTTAAACATTTTTTGCAAGAAACTATTTCTTGTTTTACCCCCTCCATGATATCCGTTTTTGTTCTTCTCTACATTGGCTTCACCGTTGTTTTTCATCTTATCCTTCTTGTTTCTTTCATTCTTCATCCTATTGCTACTAGAGGTTCACTCTTAGTCGTGGGGGCCTTATCACAAATGTTTTCATTCTGTTACTTATCTTAGCCCTACACCTTGGGTAGTTATCACTTACAAGCCTCTAACTAGTATCTACCATACCCACAACCTAGCCAAGGTGCTTCATATCGAGGCAAGGTATCAAATGCATTATGTCTTATCTATCCTTGCTAATTCCTGACTATGTTGTGTGTGCAAATGATGAAATAATGGACTGGGATAGGAGGGAGCACTTAGGATGGACTAGAGTAAGAGTATTTAGGCAAGGAACAAGTTTGGTCATGTGGCAGTGGACGAACAATGGTGTGCACATTTTTGACATTGGCAGAAATGTGCTTTATTTTCTTCTCTCTCTCTCTTCAAGCTATCAAATGAGGGTCTATATGCTATCTATGTATAGTGTTCACCACAATGGTTATAAAAACTAATTCTATAATACATTTTTCAATCCGTTTACCGAGCACTTTGAGTCTATCATTCCATGTCACCGTCAATTGTTGTTCAGTCAATAATTCCATACCTTCCCAATATTTTGTAAAGAACTTGAGGATGAGTTTTCATTCAGTTGTGGGGGTATGATGAGCCCCGATATCAGACCCTCAATATCGAATACATGATATTAGAGGTGTAGAAGCGATATCAGACATGCGATGTCAGAACCTGTCTCACTACCTATAAATAAGAGATAGGGGCACTTCGTTTGGCATTAGTTTTTCTTTCAGTCCTTAGCTAAACTCTTGTAGTTTTTCCTTTCCAGAGCTAGAATTATTTTTTAGTGCCTGCAGTAGGAGTCATAAAGTGAATGGATCTTTATTTGAGCATTGTGTACCTAAGCACACCTTGTATTTGGAAATAAAGATGAACTTTGTGATAAACCTTGCAACATTAAGAATAACTATTGCATTTGATGTTATTTACTATTGCATTTAATGTTATTTACTGTTATTTGATGTTCTCATTAGTTAATTAAGGTTATTTCTCTATAATTATTAATTATCGCAAGTTAGCACATGCAGCATGACCACTTCGAGCATACGTAGACACTTGGTAACCTAGTAATGACTAGCGTTTGGTAATCCCAGTAGTGTTACATTGGTTCAAGATGTGTTTGGAGAGTGGGAATGAATGCTGGTGTTAGAACTAGTTAGAGGATAGTTAATTAGTAAATCAAATTAGTTATTAAATTATTTCAATTCTCTATTTTAAGCACCAAGAACATAAAAGACAAAATAATAAAAATCATATACCTCGAGTTTACTTAACCATACAATTGTGCGTTACAAGTAAGCTTGGGAAGACAACGATCACATAACTCATCCTAGTTTTGTGTAGGTGCATAAGTACTTAATCCTTGGAGTTCGACCAGATCACGAGTGAATGCTCATATTCGTATGGTTGGGCATAGGGGTACCCCACTGCTCATCAATTACAAATGATGAGTTTTCATTCAACATGTATTTTGGCTTGTTAATAGGATTTAGATAGGCAATTATGAACTACTACAAGTTGAAATTAGTTGTAGTCTTTGTTAAATGTCAAAATTTATAATTTTTGAGGGTGGACAACAAGTTGCAATTCGATGCAAGGCCTAAGAGGTCACAATGGTGAAAGTGTGAGTCATAGTTGATCACAATTAGCTAATAAAAATTGAAGAAAATATATGAGTTTTGCCAATATGAGCAAGGCTTGAGTCATAATCTAGGATTGTAGTGTAGCTATGAGCCATAGTCACCCATAATCTAAAGAAAAGTAGTTTTTCAAAAAGGGTGCAATTTTTAAAAGCAATGCTAAAGGTCATTCCAAAGGTTATAAAAGGATGCAAGCAACCTTAAAAAGTGTGCTAATTATGACTTTTTCCTTGTAAGCTTAAGAGCATGAATGTGTGCTCTCCTTAAATATCGTAAGTGAGTGATTATCCTCTTCATGGTTGATGAGCGATGAGGTACCCCTACGCTCAACCATACAAATACGAGTGTTTGATGCATAATCTAGTCAAATTCCAAGGACTAAGTGCTTATGCTCCCTTGTGGAACAAGGATGGGTTGGTTGATTGTTGTCTTTCCAAGCTTACCTATATGTCATGATTGTATGGTTAAGTAAGCTTGAGGCATATGATTTTTATAGCTTTTATGTTTTTATGTCCTGTGCTAGTAGAGAAGGAGAGAGGCAACTAAGTGACTAATTTAACTTAACTACTCATTAACTAAGTTCTAACTAATCCTAACACCTACATCCGTTACCACTTGCTATACACATCCTAAACCAGTGCAACACTGCTGGGATTACCAAACACTAATCGTTACTAGGTTACCAAGCATTATACCCATGCTTGAAGTGGTCATGCTTGTGTAATTTAACAATTTTCTTAATTGATCAAAATGAATTTCTGTGCTAATAACATAAATGTAAAGTGCATAAAATAAAATAAAATAAAATAAATGCATAAGAAAATAAAATAAAAGAAATGAATAAGAAAACAAATCTCAAGTGTTGCAAGGATGAATCAAAGAGCTCATCTTTATTGTTGTACATAAGGTATGCTCAAGTACAAAATGCTCGAATAAAGATCCATCCACACTTAGACCTCCTGCTATGGGAACTTGGAAAATACTCTAACTTTCAAACATACTACAAGAGTTTCACTACTTGACTACTAAAAGACTTCCTCTCAATTGTGTGCCTAGGCACTATATTTATAGGCTTGGGAGAAACTACTCTAATAATTAAATTAACCTCTCTAATAGTTAGAATAACTCCTAAAGTAACCGCTAGAGTAACCTCCCTAATAATTAGAATAACTTCTAGAGTAACCACCCTAATAATTAGAGTAACTGCTAGAGTAACCACTCTAATAATTAGAGTAACTACTCTAATAATTAAAATAACTACTAAAGTAACCGCTCTCATCATATCCCCATGACTAAATGAAAACTCATCCTCAAGTTCCTTACAAAATATTTGGAAGGTATGGGATTATTGACTAATTGACAACTGATGGTGAAATGGGATGATAGACTCAATGTGCCCAGTGAATGGATCAATAAGCATATTACAACATTAGTGTTCATAACCATTGTGGTGAACACTTGTACATAAATGACATCCAAGCATTTATTTGGCATCTTAAATAGAAAAAAAGAGAGAGAAAGAAGATGGAGCATGTTGCCACTAATGCCAAGATTGTGCCTTCCGTTGTTTATCCATAACCATGCCACCAAACTTCTTCCTTTCATAAATGTTCCAGTTCCAGTCCATCCTAAGTGCTTCCTCTAAGCCCAATCCATTGTTTGTATGATCGCCATCTGCACACACAACATTGTCACAAAAAAGAAAGGATAGATAATCCATAATGTAGTTGATACCTTGCCTTGATATGAAGTGCATTGGCTGAGTTGTGGTTATGGCAGAAATTGGTTCAAAGATTTATCACTAGCAACTACCCAAGGTGTAGGGGTTAGGAAATTAGTAAAATGAAAAAAATTAAAAAAAATTGCGAGGGCCTCCACGACTAAGAGCAAACCTCCAGTAGCTATAATATGGAAAAACATGAGGAATAAGAAAGATGAAAAATATCAACAGCAACACTAATAAAATGGATGCCATGGATGGGGATGAAACAAAAAATGATTGATTACAAGAAATTTTTAAGGGAAAGAAGTTGACAATTGCACCAAAAAGAAATGCCAGTGGGTCCTCCCCAAAGCAGGCTCATGCCCTTTAGGCCCTGAAAAACCCACAAACCAAAGAGTCCATAGGCTCTAGGAATGTCATTTGTAAGCAAGAGTTGAAAAATTATCCACAAAAATTCACCAAAGAAAAACAATGCATCAACCTAGAATGGACTAATGATAAAATTGGCAATGAGGTAGAAAATGGAAAGAAAGATCAAGAGGAGAGAATGGAATGGAATCCCAAGAACAAGGTTGTGTACAACCCCTTGTGTATTTCATGGTTAAGATAACTGAGTAGAACTCATCCCAAATCTAGACTCAAACCAACCACATTCAGTGACCTTGCATCAATACACTTGGCCAATCGATCCTATTGAGGTAACAAGAATACTTCCACAAAGAGTGACCACCATCCCAAGGAGAGTGAGATGGAGAAGCAGGAAGTGAGAAAGGGCCTTAGTTAGAGGGAACCTTCAAGAATACGTAACATTTCTTTCTAGTGCCATAACTAGTGCTTGTAGCCCATATTGCTTTATTATGTCTAAGGGGTGTGCTTTGAATTCTCACCATTTTCTTTCTTTTTTTCTCTTTTTTTGTTATGTTTATGTGTGAGAACCACACCATGCAAAGAATTATTTTTATTCACTCAGCTTCTTAATATTTGAATAATGTTAGAATGACAAAAAACCTAAGAAAAAGCATACAATCACTCAAGAGAATGGCTAGCACCAATGCATCGAATCCCCTTGAAGTTGCACCCTTTTCATCCTTTGAGTCTTTCCTTGGTTTGAAAAATACCTAGCCACCAATTCATTAATAAGTTTACTTAGAAAAAGGGGATTGTATAGTTCCAAGCCAAAGGAAACCATAGAGTTGTATGATGAGTGGACAACATGGACTCATTGCCTATTTTACCAAAAGAACCATACCTTAATATCAACATCATAATTCAAAGGTAAAAACCAAACATTAGCAATCAATATGATATAATTCAATCCACCATCATGAGCACTTATTAGATGATGAATAAAAGTAAATCAAACAATCAAACAAATAATATAAATATGAACAATGGTGTTAAAAAAATACAAAAAGTTAAAAAAATCTGTAAAATAAAAGTGTGAAACAAAAATGTATAAAAAAATGTGTAAAATAAAAATTGAAAAAGAACTGAGGGCCTAGAATGGTTAGCATAGGTAGCCATCTCCATCATGACTGAGTTGGAAGGAGGAGATCTGAAATAGTGAGCAGGGTTTTCCATCAAGAGAGGTAGCATGTGTATTGGCTGTCCTAAGCACCTAGAAAGGTTTGGTTTGTTCCACGTTGACCAAAAGTTTCTTATTCAGGCTCTTAGGTTTGTATATTATCATGGCCCCTGAAAGAAAAGTTGCATAAATAATATAAGGTCCTTCCCACAATATTTGAAATTTAGTAC
>MNCI01010476.1:332517-410181 GCA_015680685.1 Gnetum montanum
TTTTCTTTTCTCACTACCTTGCTCTCTAGACTCCTCTACTATTTTAAGAACAGTTTGAAATCTATTGTCTAGGGAATCCCACATTTGGTCCACCTTTTTCAAAACTTTTGATGTCATATTTTGGATAGGCAAATTTTTCCTATTCACCATCTTTTCAAGTGGTGACTCTTCTTCATCCTCATAAAATCTTACTCCCCTCTTCTAAAGGGAAGGATCTCAGTTATACTCTTTTGCACTTTCTCTTTTTCGTAGCTCACCTTCTTCCTTAGCAACTTGCTCGAATAGTCTTTGAATTTGATGGGATCTAAGCTAAGATATTCTCCCTTGAGCATAAGTCCCAAGGGTTCTTCTAATTTCATGCCTAAGCCCATCCACGAGATGGCGCAGTTGATCCCTTTGTGAATAACCATGGCCAGGAAAATGATGTAATAGTGCATAGTAGTAGCCCATGGTAGCATCCAAGGGTTCATGTCCTCCTTGTTTCTAGCCTTGGATTTGCTTTCGCAGGTTGGACACTCAAGAGTACATTTGGTACTTATCGTTAAACAATTCTAACATGGTACTCCACCTACAAATGGATTCTGGTTCTAAGGACCAGTACCAACTTTCCTCTTCTTTAACTAGTGTACATGGGAACAACTTAATTTTTTTCCATTCATTCTCTATGTTTTGTAAGGCACACACGTCATGGAATGCTTGTAAATGATTCTGAGGATTAGCATTGTATCCCCCTTCAAATCATGGGATATTGTTCATATCTAATCTCTTGATCCTACTATCTTTCTGGTGCCTTTTTGGAATTCTAACAGCCTCAGTTATGTCTAACATAATTTGAGTAGTGAGTAGGGGTTCATCATCATCATCTCATCCATGGCATCTATGATGCCTACGTTGTTCCCTGCTCTCCCTTCTTCTATGTCATGACTCTCTAGTGTGCCCTTGTCCCCTTTCCTGGTTGTTTCATCTATGACTTCCACTTTGCCTACCTCTATCCCCATGGTCTTTTTCTTTATGATTGCATCCAGATACTGAAGGAGAGGATGAAGGTGAAGAAGAAGGAGAACCATCACCATGACAGTGTTTGCTACCTTCTCTTCTATGGTCTTGGCCCCAATCACGATTGCGATCAGAATGTCTACCTTTATCATGAGTTCGTGTCCCTTTTTTAGATTCTTTATATCCATGGGTATCAGAACCTAGGTTATGAATAGTGGAATGAAGGTCCTAATACACAACCCCTTGGCCAAATTCAAGGGGTGGAACATTGTTGTGTGGGTGACTGCCTGAGGTAGGTTCACCACCCTCCTTTTCACTTAAGACATGTGGGGCATCCTGGGACCACTTACCCTTCAAAGATTTATGATGTCTCTTCTGTTGCAAGTCCCTTTGACGTTGTGCCTCCATAGGACGATATTCTCTCAAGTCATGGTCTTGCACAACATATTCTATGTGTAAGTGCAGCATGCCAATTCATGTGAGAGCACAAAGAAACATGCTCGAGACTGAATGATCAGGAGGTAACACTATGTTACCTTCTAAGTCTCACCAACACAGTTGTTCATCTTGATAGAGGATAAAGGGAAGTTTGGTATGTACTCATTGGAATGAATATATACCACTTGAACTTGTTGAGGGACTGATAGATAAACATCATGTGTATTACAACGCTGATTGTTTCCTGTTTCAAACCTAGGTGGTGAGGCGCTTTCGTATGAAGGAGAGATACTTGTCTATTCAGTGTGTAATGTATTCTTGTTTATTATTTTCTCAATAAATCCTAAGGGTTCATTCCAATGATGTGAATGATTTCCTATATTCTAGTTAGCACATAAACAACTAAGTCCCCAGTAATGGTGCCAATGATGAGTGGCGAGGTACCCCTATGCTTAACCATATGAATATGAGTGTTTCACGCACGATCCAGTTGAATTCCAAGGACTAAGTGCTTACGTGCCCTTGTGGAACAAGGATGGATTGGTTGATCGTTGTCTTCCCAAGCTTACTTGTATGTCATGATTGTATGGTTAAGTAAGCTTGAGGCATATGATTTTTATAGCTTTTATGTTTTTATGTCCTGCACTAGTAGGGAAGGAAAGAGGTAACTAAGTGACTAATTTAACTTAACTACTCATTAACTAAGTTCTAACTAATCCTAACACTAGCATCCATTCCCACTTGCCATACATATCCTGAACCAACGTAACACTGCTGGAATTACCAAACGCTAATCGTTATTGGGTTACTAAGCATTACACGCATGCTCCAAGTGGTTGTGCTTGTGTAATTTAATGATTTGCTTAATTGATCAAAATGAATTGCTGTGCTAATAATGGAAATGTAAAGTGCATAAAATAAAATAAAATAAAATAAATTCATAAGAAAATAAAATAAAAGAAATGTGTAAGAAAACAAATCTCAAGTGCTACAAGGATGAATCAAAGAGTACTTCTTTATTGTATAGAAGGTGTGCTTAGGTACACAACACTCGAATAAAGATCTGTCCACACTTAGACCTCCTATTGTAAGCACTTGGAAAATACTCTAAGTTTCAAAAAAAACTACAAGATTTTTGCTACTTGATTGCTAAAATACTTCCTCTTAATTGTGCGCCTAGGCACTGTATTTATAGGCTTGGGAGAACCTACTCTAATAATTAGAGTAACCTCTCTAATAATTAGAATAACTCCTAGAGTAACTGCTAGAGTAACCTCTCTAATAATTAGAGTAACTGCTAGAGTAACCGCTAGAGTAACCACTCTAATAATTAGAATAACTGCTAAAGTAACCGCTCTCATCAATGGTCATCCTTGTATTATGTGAGTGAAGGAAGGACTTGATTAATTGATTATTTGTCCTTGGGAGAGTTTGGCTTCCATTTGGATATTTCCTTCCTTTTGAGCAAGAATAAAGTTCTCTTTCCTTTCCTTGTTTAATTATGGTTTGATTTTGGATCTTTGATTCTTGAGTGAGCTTGAATTATGGAATTCAAGGAAGCTCCTTACCATGTATAATCTTATACAAAAACTGTATAAAACATAAAAGTTAACCTTTTACATTATTCATGATATGAATGAAAAAGCAAGTTGGAAGAAGATAGTAATATTAGATTGTACAATTTCAGTTTAGTTAAGAATTTAAAGAATGTGCATATTAATAGTAGCAATGACTATAAATATTTTAGATACTTCCATAATTATAATATTACCAGCATTTGTATCATCTACATTAACAAAATAAATGAATTTTGCTAACCTTGGAGATTGATGAACCATCATTTGTCAGGCTCCGATATTAGATCCACGATATCGAGTACACGATATCACGGCCTGGCTGATGGTATCGGATACATGATATCGTGACTCTTGTGTAAGCCTATAAATACACATTTGGATGCATAGGAAGAGGTGGTATGTTAGGAAGAAAGTTAGTGTTAAAATAGAGTCTTTTTTGTTCATTTTTAGTTCATCTCAACCCTTTCCCCAATGCAAGCCCATAGTGTGATTATTGTAATTGTATGGAACCTTTATTCGAGTGTGATGTACTTGGACATGCACAT
This sequence comes from Gnetum montanum, assembly GCA_015680685.1. Classification (NCBI taxonomy): domain Eukaryota; kingdom Viridiplantae; phylum Streptophyta; class Gnetopsida; order Gnetales; family Gnetaceae; genus Gnetum; species Gnetum montanum. The sequence goes on from MNCI01010476.1 coordinate 336,074, forward strand.
GACTTGCAATAAAGATCAAGATTACTCAATCATTGCAGCATTCACTTAGTTTTAATTGCTTAATTATTATTGTTATTTATTAATTTTTTAATTAATATTTATTTACCTTCATTTTCTATCCCTATTATTAAACATGGAATGAGTACAACTTAATCACAAGCATTTAAGTGTGACTACTTGGTAACCTAATAGCGTATCTAGGAGCACTCAAGTAATATACGCTTGGTAATCCTAGAAGTAGTACACGAGCTCCAAGATGTGTATGAATGATTAAGAATGGATGCTCATCACACTTAGGCTAGCTTAGATTCTCNTCATACACATCTTGGAGCTCGTGTACTACTTCTAGGATTACCAAGCGTATATTACTTGAGTGCTCCTAGATACGCTATTAGGTTACCAAGTAGTCACACTTAAATGCTTGTGATTAAGTTGTACTCATTCCATGTTTAATAATAGGGATAGAAAATGAAGGTAAATAAATATTAATTAAAAAATTAATAAATAACAATAATAATTAAGCAATTAAAACTAAGTGAATGCTGCAATGATTGAGTAATCTTGATCTTTATTGCAAGTCATGTGCATGTCCAAGTACATCACACTCGAATAAAGGTTCCATACAATTACAATAATCACACTATGGGCTTGCATTGGGGAAAGGGTTGAGATGAACTAAAAATGAACAAAAAAGACTCTATTTTAACACTAACTTTCTTCCTAACATACCACCTCTTCCTATGCATCCAAATGTGTATTTATAGGCTTACACAAGAGTCACGATATCATGTATCCGATNGTATCCTATGTACATAAATGAAGACAACATCATCCAAACTCACAAATTCATAACCTACCTAGTGACGATGAAACCCTGCTAGCCACTAAGAGCCTAATGCATATACAAGAGGTTGTTCGAATATCCCACAGGCATCACAAGGAAAGTCGTCTACCCAAGCTTGATTTAAACAACTTTCCTAAGTTTTCAGGAGGCTATGATTTAGATCCACAACATCATTTACAAGCCTTCCATGATGTTTGTGTATGGAACAATATTGATAATGGATGAAAAAATCTTAACCTCTTTCCTCTGATACTCATTGGCCAGCCAAAGGTATGGTATATGTCCTTAAGACCAAAATCAATTCAATGTTGGCCAACAATGGTAGAACTCTTCAATGAAAGATATCAAACTTATGCAAGAGTGTCAACCTTGAGGAGACAAATCCAAGAGTGGAAAAAAGCATAACATGAACCCTTTGACATGGCCTTAAAAAGATATTATTCATTGTTAAATAATTGCCCAGGCCATGGGTTCTCTGAGGAAAGGCTAATGTATCACATCATAGATGGGATCTGTAACAAAACAAGGGAGATCCTAGGGATGTATGCCCCAGGTCAACTATATGAGCTATGAACCCACCAATTCCAAGAGCTTATTAAGTGGGTAGCAAAAGAAGAAGGAGAAATGGCTAAATGAAAAAATGTTGAAAGCTCTCAATGGGGCGAAAATCTCAAATTAGCAAAGGTCCATGATCATGAAGAGGAGAAATCAACTCACCTCAAGGAGGTGAAACCATCTTTGCCAATACTACAATCACTAGATGAAATTGAGGCAAAGATCAATAAGATGATGGAATGGATACATGAAAAATGCATAGAATATGCCAACACTATTAGAGGTATAACCATGACAAACCAAGAAGTAGGATAGAACACCCTTAGACAACTAGAAAGAAGGGTTGAAGAGAATAAGAACTCAACTGCTAATCATACGTATCAATGTAACATTTTCTTGTATGATCACCCCAAAGGTCAATGCCCCATTTTTTCACATTTACAAGGCATTAGGGAAGAATGCTACATTTAGATTTTGTACAGAAATACTAGGTTCAACCATAGTGGCAAAAACCCTAGTCATGGGGGAGGCCACCGTCAGACTGGTCACACCCTTCCTACCATTCGAACCTAAGTGCTTATTATGTTTAGCATCTTGTTTCCCCAACTAGGTCAACATCCTCTATCTCATCACATTGTTACCATTCTCCTAAGTATTATCAACCCATGTCCTCTCCTGCAAGATCACCACCTCATGTTCCTTGCACTTCTCCTCACCCTCAATATTCTCATCCTTCACCTCCATCTACATCACCACCAATTGTGCCAGAAGGATTTGCACTACAACATCGACCCACAAATGTTACTTGTGCTACTACTATCAACCGCAGTGGGAATCCTCCACAACAACGAAGGCATCCCTTCTTTAGACATGAATGTAGAAAGGAACAACACAGTTCTAAGACCACTGCATCCTCCCACTTAGCACAAGTCCAACACTATGGTGCATCTTTCTCCTCGAACCCAATGCCTTATGTTATCTTATCAAGGCCACTAATCAATACTCCAACAACTATGAGGCCTAATGAATATAACCATGTAGGGAGACATATTGATCCTTGCATACCATCTTACAATCACGAGTGCCATAGTGTATCAGCTCCTTATCGCATGACCACATCTTATAATCTACCCCACTATGCCTACTACAATCAAGTGTGTGAACCCCAATTCAGGTACATTCCAAACACCCCATCAAAAGACACCCAATGGTTTGGATATGACCATGTCCCAATATTTCCAAAATTCATGGATCCCAACCTTCCATTTATTAATTCTCACCATGATCAAAATTTTAGTTCTAGGGGATATCCTCCATTCTAACAAGCAGAATTAATAAACATTTTCCCTTTCTTTAATTTTACAAATTTTTTTCCATTTTTCATCTTTCAATTTGTTGTTTTATTTTTTTTATTTATTATTTATTGTTTTATCTTTTTGATGATAATCTCATCGGTAAATAAAATACTCATGTGACCCATTGGTTGAGGTGTTGTTCTATGCTATCAAGTCTCAGGCGAATAATTATTTGGACAGTGAACCCACGACATCCACCCATCCATTCTTTCAATAAGAGGTTCTACTCTGGGTATGATGATATCCTTGTCATTATTAAAACTTAAAGTAATTTTGTGCTCATTATGCCCAGAGCGAAGAATGATGGACTAAGAAGGAATGGTCAGGGTGTGACATCAAGGGGACTTGTGGATTCTCTTTGGTGACATCTGTAGGAGTTATCATGTAGCTTGGTTGTACAAATATCCTTGTAGATTTAATGACAATGGGAGTAAGAGTAATAAAGGCACTTAATAAAGAAACCCAATGCTATTCTAGGGGGTCCCACTGGAAAGACATGCATCCATGCTTGAAGGTAGGTAGCTTCTCTGAATTAGGAATCAAGAAAAAAAGAAAGAGAGTGTGCCAAAGTGGCCAAGCAAAAAGTATGCCACAAAGAAGTTCCAAATCACTCCTCCCTTACAAAAAATGTCAAGTGATTGTACGCCTTGCTATCATGATGCTCTTATGGTTGTCCATCATTGAATGAAACAATGCAATGTCACTGATCGAAGGAATGGACTTGGTCTTGATTTTGGAGCGATGGGCTAATGACACATTAATCACATCCTACACTCAATATTCATTGTGCCTTAGGTTAGTTACCTCATGTTCCAATCTCTACAATCCCTTCTACAATTTGCCTTAGCTTGCTATTCATGAATTTGTGACCCGTGTCTTGTGTAGCATTAAATTCATACCTCATCACGATGGTATCTACATGTGTGTGTTTTGTGGAATTGGTGTGGATTACATTTCATCCTTTTAGTGCCTCTAGACATTTTTAAGGTGGTTATGTAAGGGCATCATAGGTAGGAACCTACTTTGGGGAGGACCCACTTGCGTAACCTTTGTAATTTACACTCATTGCACATCACCATCATCACATCATTTTATACCCTCTGAGTACTGCATTGCCAACGTTATTCTTTCCTTTATCATCCTCCTAATTCAAATGTTCCTATGCGCCAAAACATGCCCTTTCTCCTCATCCAATCCACAAATTTCATTGACAATCCCACTTCATTATACTTTTAATGCCTTCTATTCTATCCAGTGTTACCCTGGACCTTCCAGTTTAACCTCAAATATTTCATTTTTTACCTTGGAAATTCAAAAATTCTTCAAATTTATCAAGTAAACTATTTTCAATAGGCTGCAATATCGAGTACCTGATATTGGGTCCGATGTGATATCGGGTCCACGCTATTGGGTACACGATATCGTGTCCATAAAAAGTATATATATGGACCCCCCACCCTACACACATCAACATCATTGTGCATTGTTCACACGGGGAGAGTTGTTCAAATTTTCTTCCACAAATTACTAGTTTGCATACCTATTGTTCAAACAACCATAACTTGCTCATTAATGCTCTAATTCCCATTTTGATTGAATTTGTTCAAACCTAGAGTGTTCATCTTAGTCATGGGGGAAGGGTACGCTCCAAGTTGCACATAATGTTTTTAAAATTCATCATTACTTGAAGGATATCATAAAGGGTAAATGACCACAAAAATGTTAAACACGTTGCCATATCAATTTTAATCTCTTCACCCACACCATGAGAATTAAAAGTTTTGGAGCCACCTAATCAAATTGGGCCTAATATCAAAACTTTTAGGGTACATTCTCCTAAAATTCTCTAACCTAATCAAATTGGGCCCAATATCAAAAATTTTAGGGGACATTCTCGTAAAATTCTCTAACTCTGGACCACACTAAACAAGAAATGAATTCATTAAGGGTAAGAAGTAAGGTATAAATCAAATTTGTAAATAACCTTACTAATAGTAGGCCCTGTGTGATTGCAAATGGCCCCTAAACATGGACAGCAAGGAGGACCCTCTCAAGGTGCATCTAAACAACCAAGGAGAGGCAGAGGCTAGGCATCTCCTGAGGAACATACAGAACAAAAGGCAAAATTGTTCAACATCCATCAAGAGCCTCCTGTTACTATGCAATTGGGATAGGTTGAAGGAGGAGCTGCTGAAGCACCTGAATAGGGGAAACATCTCACGTTGTCCCCAGAATGTGTTCAAGTGATTCATGAAAGGTCCATGTCAATAGCCATGATCGTGGAACTCAACTTTGGACCTTTCACTGAGTTTGATCCTGAGGCAGTCAGGGACCAACTCAAAGGGTCCCCATTATAGCCTATTCTCTCTAAAAGTAGTGCCTAGTACCTGGGAGAGACATACCAATTTTGGCACAATAGAGAAGAAGGCACCATAATTGATATTGGTGGTGTTTCTGTAGATTTCTCTACCAAAGCCATTTCGGAAGTGTTAAATCTTCCAAATACAGGGCTGAAAGTTGCTCACCTGCCCACTTTCTTTGATGCTGATGCACAAAATATTTGGTTGAAAAGGGTCTACGACAAGGAAGACAAGGCGTATGGAGAGCTAACATTGGAGGAGAGGATCTATTTCAAGATTGGTACTTCTCACATCTTCCCTACGAAAGGATTGAATGGAATCTCCACATATGTAGCTAGAGGAAGTGCTATATTGATGGGAAAGCTTAATGTCAACCTACCCTATCTATATCTTATAGATATTTTGAGGCAGTTTAAGGAACACAAGACAAGGAAGTTTGCATTATTGTTTTCCTATCTCATCAGGAAGCTGTGTCGGAATGCTGGAATTTTAGGGTACACCAATGACATCCCCAGAAAGGCCTAAAATGCTTCATTTGCTAAATTGTTGAAGCCACTAGCCCTAAGGCAAAGTGCTGGTGAGACACTAGAGCCTAAACAAGAACAAACGATGGGGCCTACTACAACTCAAACTACAGGGCCTAGCCAACTTCCAAGCACAAGGCCTAGTCAACAATAGGAAGAAGGGCCTTGCACAAGCCAACAAGACCAACCACCACCACCACCGCAGGACTATCGACTATCAATGAGCCATCTTAGGGCCATCGCTGAGATGGTTAGCTAGGGAAGCCATGATGAGACCAACCTCTTCCAGGTCATAGATGATGCCGCACGATCCATAGTCTCAATCAATCGCGCACAGGGTGAGATGTCAATCCAAATAGGAGGAGGGGAATCACACTAGTCACAATAGATCTCAAGGAATGCTGCATCTTTTCAAGTGTAATTAGAAACTAGTGAAGGGGCCACAGTAGTGGTTATGCAGCACCAAGATGTAGTAGGAGCCGTAAAAGTGGTCATAGACCACATAAAAAAATCATTCAACATCCTTGTTGTGCCACTGGTAGACTTTACGAGAGCACGTGATGCTCAAACTTTGGCCAGTCCCTCGATCGATTGTTGTAGACAGGACAAGTGATGACATCCTTATTTGACATCCCTCAAGATGTCATAGTAACTCAATTAGACCTCATCTCCACAAAAGGGAAGCTGGTTATGGCAGAGATCAGGGCCAAGCATGCAGAGGCAGAGTTGGAAAGACTCCAAGAGAAGCTAGTCACCCTGCAAGCTGCACAACAAGGCCAATCTCAATTCATCCCCACAGACCAAGTAGAGTCCTTTTGGATGGTGCAACTTAATAAATTGTTGGTAGAAAATAAAAGAGTGGTGGAGGAGAAAGAGAAGGCCAACTGGGATGCTTCCAAGGCACAAGCTCAGACATATGCACATGCCAAAGCACTCAAGGCCTTGTAAGAGAAGAATAAATAGCTTGTTGTAGACAATCTCTGATTGACCACCGTGGAAAAACAAAAGAATGTTCTCGAAGAAAATTTTTAGTAGTTACAAGAACAAATGGTTAGGGTCAACCATGACATGAATTGCTTGGTCAGAAAAAATTGAACCCTTTCAATGAAGGAGGTACATGCAATCCATCAAAAGATGGCCATTGAAATAAGCGCATGGCAAAATGAGGCTAAGTAACATGAGAAACTGAAGGAACACTTCAAGGACCAAGTGGGAATGTACAAGAAAGTAAATAAAAAAGAAATCCATATGGCCAAGGCCCATATCAACACTCTAAGTGCTCAAAACACTGATTGGCGGGCCATATTGAATACTTATGCATTTGCCAACCAAGCAGAGCTCAAAAGCTGAAACTTGTAGATACAATATCTTACAGAGTACATGGAATTGGCAAACCTGTAGTATGCCAACTTAGTCATGTTAATAGTAGGATGCCCGACAACAAAGCTGGAGAAGCAGGTAGCTACCACCTACACAAAATATGAAACAGAATTTGTTGAGCACAAGAAGACGTTGCAGAAATTAAAAGTGAAAAATTCTCAGTTAGAGGTGGCCAAAACCAGCTACCAAGGACAAAAGGACGTCATGGAAAACTTGGCTTGATGGCTTACAGATTACCAGGAATACAAGGACAAAGCCAAAGCCTATGAAGAAGAATGACGGTTGTTTGCGGCCTGGTATGTCAAGGCTAATCAGATGTTCCTACAACTGTCATGTTCATGGGAGGTGCCGACTCCATCAAACATTGGAGCATTAGCATAGATGGCACAGGAGCCCCGAACCAAAGAGGAAAAACTCCAGGCACTTCTTCAGAGCCATCAAATTCCAAAACCTAGAGCACAAGATAAGGGGAAGCGACCCATGAAGGAACCACTATCACTTGGAACCGCATGAGTTCCAACAAAATTTTATCTATTTTTAATTCTGTCTATGTCCCAATTTTGTTGTATTCATCTCTCTACTACTACATGAACAAATTCCTAGTTAGTCAATAATCCCATACCTATCCACTATGTAATCAATTGAGCTTGTCCTCATTTTGTTCGACTCGAGGACGAGTTTTCATTTAGTCATGGGGGTATGATAAACCATGATTTGTCAAGCTTCGATATAGAACCCGCGATATCAGATCTGCGATACTGGGTACATGATATCTCGACTTGGCCAACAATATCAGATACACAATATCGTGACTCTTGTGTAAGCCTATAAATACACATTTGAGCACACAAGAAGAGGTGGTAAGTTAGGGAGAAAGTTAGTGTTAGAATAGAGTCTTTTTTGTTCATTTTTAGTTCATCTCAACCCTTTCCCCAGTGCATGCTTGCAGTGTGATGATTGTAATTATACGGAACCTTTATTTGAGTGTAACATACTTGGACACACACATGATCAGCAATAAAGATTGAGATTACTCCATCATTGCAACATTCACTTAGTTTTAATTGCTTAATTATTGCTTTCTAATTATTATTTCTTTACCTTCATTTTCTATCCCTGTTATTAAACATGGAATGAGTACAACTTAATCACGAGCATTTAAGTGTGACTACTTGGTAACCCAGTAGTGTATCCAAGAGTGCTTAAGTAATATATGCTTGGTAATCCCAAAAGTAGTACACGAGGTCCAAGATGTATACAGATGATTAAGGATGGATGCTCATTGCACTTAGGTTAGCTTAGATTCTCTTCTCCCACTCCCTCTTAGCTTAAAACAAAGTTATTTTCCATTGCCTCTAGGAGTAGCACTAGTTTAGGCCCACATCATACACCTCACTCTGCACTAAACCATACGTGACAAAGCAAATACTAGTCCAAGTGGGAAGAGAGTGAACTACGATCAATGTGTAACTATCTAGATACCACAACTAGTTCGTCTGCAAAGTTTGACCGGATCGTGCGTACATGCTTGTATTCGTATGGTTGAGTGTAGGGGTACCTTGCCACTCATCAGGGATGATGAAACCATTCATCTATGCAAATGTAACATTGGGAATGGGTACTTTTATTAAATAAAGGAACATTTTTATAAGATAAGGAAAAAATAAAAAAGTAAATATACCTAAAGAAAATTTTCTATATGAAAAGGAATAAATGATATTATATTAAAAAGTAGAGCAAATATAATAGATACTAGCATGGGTTTAAAACCAAAATTTTAAAAACATTTGAAAAGGATGAATCAAGGGATAAATTACATTATGCACAATGAAACAAGCATCTAGGTAAAGAAACAAGAATAAGTCAGATGTATCATAGAGCAATAAGAGCATCAAGAAAAACCATACGTCAAAGTTCCTAAGTACTATCTCACAAGGTAGGAGGGACAATGAAGACTTCTAAGATTTAAACACAAGATAGGAGGGATAATTGAGACTTTTAGGATTCAAGTACTTCGTAGCAACAAAAGGTTTAAAGAGGACCCTCGTCTAGAATAATGAATCATGAGTGTATTTATTATTTCAACATTAAGAGGGAGGGGCAAAATCACTTCACATTGATCCCATAGTCGAGATGTGCCAAGATTCAAATTGGCAATGTCGATCAAACACCATTAAGAAAAGGCTAGATAAGGAAAGGTTGAAAGTAACAACTAAAGGCTAGAATAACTTTGTCATCGTTAGGATCCAAGGCCAACTAAGATGAACCCACTTACCTGACCACTTAGGAAAGATAGATGTGGGTGTTTTCGGCAAACTTAGTTTTTATGTAACTAAACAAAAATCTAGGTGTTCTTTTTGCAACAAGTTTTACAAGAAGTACACTTTATCCAAGTTATTAAGCCTGACAACATTCATGTGAAAACAATCATGACATCATAAACTAGGATGGCCATCAAGAATCACAATCCTATAATGATCAATGCTATTAGAATCTATGGACTTCTTGACTTAAAGTCAAAAAAAGAATTTATCCAAAGCCCTTGCCTACCATCCTCCATATCTTCATTGTTGATCCTAGTCCACACCACATTGCTTAGTGACCCACCCAAACTCTTAAGACTCATATCAGATACAACATTCTTCCTATCAAATGAATCTATTTTAGGGTATTTTCATCATTTGCACATTCATACTTATTGCACATTTATAGGTGTCATTTCCTTGAATTGTCTTAGGCTGGCTAGTCGTTGGATTTCAGGGGTTGAGTTTAACACTTTGTATGGGGAGTCGGCTGCAATGAAACATTGCCTAGTTCAGATTTACTCTTTCCTCCACGGTCACTGGCACCTGGATGTTACAGTGCAAAGCCTTTTTCATGGCCTTCAATGGCTTAATGGGGTTAAACTTTTGCCCTATCGGCCATTTGTTCCCTTTCATCTCATGCACAACCCATCTGAAGTCATTCAACGTTGCAATAAATATTGGCACAAACAAGAGTCAGAAACATTTTGGATCCCTCTCTTCCAACTTATTTGGAAACTTCCGACCCTCCCCAAAATTAAGCAGTTCCTTTGGTGTCTTCTCCACCATGGTCTTCCTATCGGAAAACGTCTAGAATATCTTGGGATTCCTAATCCCACTTGCCCTCTATGTGGTGGACAAGATGACTTTGTCCATGTGTTTTGGCAATGTCCCTTTGCTCAACATGTGTGGCAGTGGACTTCTAAAGCTTTTCCATCCTACAAGCTATCTCAAGAGGATGCCATATTCGGATTCTTGAACATTACTTCTACTAATCTTAATTTTCTGTGGAAAGTTATTAGGCCTATTATTTTATATTATATTTGGAAGCGAAGATGCAATGTTCTATTTCAAAAGACAGAGTATTCTAACAAATGTTTGCTTACCAGGTTGGAGATGTTGCAGATCTTTTGCCTCACCTATTTTCAACTCACATCTCAAGCATCCAAGTTCAATCTGGACAGTCATCAATTGGTTCATCTCCTGCAGCTATGGGAAAGACCTATGTGTTTCAGTTACACTTAGCATCAGTAATCTCTGCAAGGAAGTTTTCCCTTTTATTATGTGGATTCACCATTGGCATTCCCTCTATCCTTAATTGAGAGCTCTTTGCCTCATCTAATTCTATGTCATTCTATTTTGTAAAAAGCTAGTCTGTGCGAACATTTGGTTGTGCCCCAACTTGGGGTACCTCCTCTAATACTAGTTTATTTCTAAGGTGTTTCCCGAGTGTCATTCACGATGCTCTCAGTTTTCCCCTTCCCTTAACCCTATGACTTATTCAAGTTGTTGTAATTGATGCACCTTTAATTTCAATAAAACTTCTTTTCGGGGTCCGACACCCACCCATACTTATTGCCAACTTAGCATCAAAGCCATCAATATATTAGGAAAGACAATGTAGTTGCATGACATGGTCTATCCTTAATATGATACTAGTCATACTACAACAAAGACAAGTTTACGGTGGTTTTGAAGGCATTTAGATAATAAACAAGCATCTCTAACATATTAGCCTCCTATTCTTGGCAACCCTCAATCCCTAGGGTATACCTCTTCCAATTTCATTGAGTTTTCCTTTAGGAGAATATGCTTCCTCTTCCAATTTCAATTTTCTTTTAGAATCACAATTTAACATTTTAAATAAATAAATATTAGAATAAAAGACTTATCGTCGACAGCAGGGATCGAACCTGCGCGGGCAAAGCCCAACAGATTTCAAGTCTGTCTCCTTAACCACTCGGACATATCGACTTGCTTCAAATATATGGTCAACTCAAATTTGTTCAGGCAAAACCAAATGTATTGGAAATGGAATTGCGCACCATTGCCTCAGACTTCTGCAAAAGTGCATAGCCAAATAATCCATTGACGCCGTGTAAAAATGCAATTCCATACATAGAATCTGCAAATTTAAAAGCTCTGTTTGTTCATAGATAACAATAATACTTCATGCAATAATACATCACTTACTGTTGTCATTCTGAGTGTTTCCTATGCACACTTTCAGGATACGTATTCGTCGTCACTCATCCAATTCAAATTGGTGGGCAACCAGCGGTTACCTAGCTAAAAATCACGACCAACACCACTGCAGAGAGATCCTGGTTTACAACGTCTCCTTCAAAACTCTGGATTTGCCCTAGCTATAGCACCAAATTGCAGCAACAGATACATAATATTACTCGTAAACTAAGGAAGAAGAGCAGGCCAACAGTTAAAAGTCGAAGAGCAGTAAGCGTCAATGTAGTGTCCGTGATAGTGTTACTGTTGTGTGATTGCCGGCATATCCACGGTTCAGCACCATGTATTTGATCTACGCTGGAATGAATATCAGTAAATCTGCAACAAACAATGCCGATAAAATTTTGCGATGCGCTTCAGTGTTTGGATGAATCTTCAGTTTGCCGCCGCTGCTGCCGTGAAGCCACCTCTGTGCGGCCGGTAGGTCTCTGATCTTGCCACAATTTGTCCTCTCTTCGTTTGGAAAGAATGGGGAGCTGTCCCATGGAAAAGCAAAATAAATCCCTGTTTTTTGCGTTGTAATTTTCACGCGTCGCAGATGGTTATGCACCTAGGGGTGTACCTTAGTGGTTAGGTCACCCATCTCCAAATAAGAAGGTTGCAGGTTCATTACTTGCATCTACTTACTAGTTGCTTATTTCATTAAACCACGAAGAGATTGTAAGTTTAATCTAACCTTGGAGTGCCTTATTTAGAAAATAATGATTTTGCAACAACCTAATCGGATGGGGTGGTGGTAGATCCCTATATATATATATATATATAATCAAATTCAAAGTACAAAAGCAAAGAAGAAGAAGAGAAACTCCAAAACAACAAAAAAGAAGAAAAGGGATTCCTTTTTAGGTTTTCATCCTTACAACCAATTTGGAAAAACCTTGCCCTCATTAATAAAAAAGAAAACTACATAGAGAAATAATTAGGAATTTAGCTAAAGCATTAGTTGCTGAAGAATGATATCATCTTGTACTAACAAAGGAAGAATTTTAGTTAGAGAATCTTTGTAAAAGATAATATTATATTGAAATTTCCAAAAGGCATAAAGAATAAGAGAGAAAAGCAATGCCAACTATGAAGTAGAAATCCTTGAAGTTGAGGAGTGTCATTGATGGGACGTAATATCACATGGGCCACGATATCGCATCTTCCCCTGCGATATCATGTACATGATATCGTAGTGTGCTGCCAAATCTATAAATAAGAGGTGTCTCTCCCTTGTTTTGGCATCTAGGCCTAAACCGTAGCGAAACTATGGCAGTTTTACCTCTCCAGAGATAGAATAATTTCCATGTGCCCGCAGTAGGAGCTCCAAAGTGAACGGATCTTTATTTGAGCAAATATTGTACCTGAACACAAGTTTGTGTATGGAAATAAAGACAAACTTCTTGGATAAACCTTGCAATGCATGGACTAAGCTAGATAGGACTTTATTTATTGTTATTTATTGTTAATGTTTAAATGCTTTATTAGTTAATTAAATCTCTCTCAACCCTTCTCTCCTAGTTAAGTGCATTCAGTACGACCGCTTCGAGCACGTGCGTTACGCTTGGTGATCCCAGTAACGAATAGCATTTGGTAACCAAGGTTGCATTTGTTCAAGATGTGAATGGTAAGTGGGAACGGATACTGATGCTATGTTAGTTAAGGCTTAGTTAGTTAGTTAAAGTTAGTTAGTTAGTCTCTTTACCCTTCACCTCATTAGCATAGGAGATAAAAATTGAAAAGACATAAAAATCATATACCTTAGACTTACTTAACCATACAATCGTGACAAATACAAGTAAGTCTAGGAAGACAAAGAACGATTAACCTTAAGTGTTCCATGAGGCGTGTAGGCACTTAGTCTATGGAGTTCGATCGGATCGCACATGTAACATTTGTATTCGTATGGTTGAGTGTAGGGGTACCTTGCCACTCATCAATGGCGCCGTTGCCGGGGACTAAGTTGTTTGTGCACTAAGTAGAACATAGAAAATTATCCACATCGTTGGGAGCTTAAACAAACCCTTAGGGTTAATTAAACAAAAAATTATATAACAGTTAATCAGCACACTGAATAAAACACAATGTCTTCTTCTTCTAACAAAAGCACTTCACCGCCTAGGGATCACACTAGAGACTGTCGGTGGCACCAAACACATAACCAAAAACTGTTAGTTCCTCAACAGTATCAAGTGGTATATACTCATCCCGATGAGTATATACCCGATTTTACTTTTATCCTCCATCAGGATGAACAACTGCGTTGGAGAGAATTGCAAGGTAACATAGTGTTACCTCTAGATTGGGTAGTCCCTAACATACTTCTTCGTGCTCTTGCACAAATAGGAATGACAGAATTATACACTGAATACGTTGTGGAAGATTATGACATAAGGGATTACCATCCCATAGCAACGCAACGTCTAAGGGACTCGCGGTAGGAGAGCCACCATACATTGTTGAAGGGCAAAGGGGTCCTGCACGTCCTAAGCGAAATTGGAGATGGTGAACCAATTATAACATGTTCTCCATCAAATGATGTTCCCCCTCCTAACAATAGTGAGGAGGTGGGGTATCAAAACCTACGCTCCACGATACACAATCCTGGTTCTAATCCCCATGAACACCAAGTGTTTGCTGAGGGAACAAAAACACATGACAAGGATGGGCATTCAGATCGTCATCACGATCAGAGTCATTGCCACTGAAGAGAAGGTAAGAAACATCGTTATGGCAATGGTTCACCTTCTTCTTCCCCTTCATCACATTATTCACCCTCTCCTTCCACATTAGGACGTAGTCATAAGGAGCACAACAGTGAGGATAAGGGTAAGCAAAATGAGAGACCTCGACGAGAGAGTTGAAAGCAAGGACGAGGGCAGTCTAGAGAGTCTAGGCATGGTAGAAGGGAAATTAGGGAAACACGTAGGCATCATAGACATCATGAGAGAGATGGTCATGATGAACCCCTACTTGCCACCCGAAGTATGTTAGTTATTACGAAGGTTGTGAGAATACCTACAAGGCATCAAAAAGATAGTCGGATCAAGAGACTAGATATGAACAATATCCCATGCTTCGAAGGGGGATACAATGCTGATCCGCAAAATCACTTACAGGCATTCCATGATGCTTGCACCTTGCAAAATATTGAAAACGAGTGGCAGAAGTTAAAGTTGTTTCCTAGGATACTCATAAAAGAAGCAGAGAGTTGGTACTGGTCCTTAGAGTCGAAAACCATTAGAAGGTGGAGTACAATGCTAGAATTATTCAACGATAAATACCAAACGTACTCCAAAGTGTCCAACTTGCGTAAATAGATCCAAGGATGGAAACAAGGTAATAATGAACCCTTGGATGCTGCCATGGGCTGATATTATGCATTGCTACATCGTTGCTCGGGCCATGGTTATGCACAACGGGATCAACTCCGCCACCTCGTAGATGGGCTAAGACACAAAACTAGGATAACCCTTGGGACATATGCCCAAGGGAGATTATCTGAACTTAGGTCCCATGAAATTCATCGATTGTTAGAGTAAGTAGATAAAGAAGAAGGGGAGCTATGGAAAAGAGAAAGCGTGGAAGAAAATAACCATGATCCTTCCCTCCGAAAGAAGAGAGTAAGATTCTGCGATGAAGAGGATGAGTCATCACTCAAAGAGTTGGTGAATAGAAAAACCTTGCCACTTCAAAAGTTAACAACCAAGGTGTTGGCTAAGGTAGATCAAATGTAGGACTCCTTAGACAGTAGATTCGAAACTGTCCTGAAAATCGTAGAGGAGTCTAAGGAGCGAAGTAGTGACCATGATAAGAAAAAGCAAAGAGATTCAGGCCATGCACATGACAAGGGTAAGGGAAAAATAACTATCACTGATGAGGTTTTGGATTCTAACATAGACAATGGCAGTGGATGTGAGATCTGCCAATATGACCATCCTGAGGGATGTTGCCTAATAATCTCACATCTACAAGAGTCCGGGGTGTATGCACTCAACCCAAGACTTAATAGACGACAGGCACCCCAAAGGTTATCTTATCCCCAAGGTAACCCGAGGCAGTTCCACCACCCATTAACATATTATCCAAATGGAACTCTGCCACAACCTATCGGGCAACACCAGCAGTGGCAACACCCATAATCATGGGGGATGCCACTGCCTAGACAACAATACCCTTACTGGCAACCAAACCCATATGGGTACTACATGCAGCAGCCAGTTTCTCCAAGTGAATCTATGGGTCACGCAACTCCACAACGTCACTACCAAGTTTGGGAGTATTTTAGGACTCCTTCTCCTTGGGAGACACACCACATGCATACAATCCTCCGAATCCATCTGCCACTCTTACGCCAGTAGTTCCACTACCTCCTGCTCCAACAATGCAAGGGGAACTCCCCACTCAACCGCAACAACATAATACTACAAGAGTTGTAAACCTTCAACCTGTTGCTGGTTCTGACAACCGCAAGAAGAGAATACCTTTCTTCATAACCAAAAGACCAAACAAGCTCTCACAACCACAAGCAGTTGAGTCTATGACCACTCCTCCAACAACTAAGGCTTCGGAGCTCCCTTCAAACCAACAACAGAGCTCAACACATATGGTTATGTTAACACATACCGTTACTGACTAGATCAAGGTAGGTCACCTTCCCAGGAAACTCTCTGACCCTGGAAGTTCCTTAATCTACCTCCAAGTCACTGGGAACGAACCTCATAAGGCTCTTCTTGACTTAGGTTCTAGAGTCAACTTAATCTCATGAGAAATGTATCAAGCCTGGAACCTGTCTCCACTCAAGAAGAGGAATATTCAACTAGAGCTAGTTGACCAATCCATCACCATTCCCTTGGGATTGGTGGAGGACATCATTACCACTGTGTGTGGTTGGTCATACCCAGCTGATTTCCTGGTGATAGAAGTTAACATCAACAAAGGGGACTTCCCAATTATAATCGGAAGGGCATGGCTAAGTACAATAGATGCATGCCTAGGAATCCGTGATCTTTCCTTGGAAATATCTAAGGTAAACATTTATGGAAAGATCAAGAAGAAGAAAGTTCCATGCATCACATACAGTGACTCAAAGGGTGATGACATGGAGGAATGCTTAGCATTTCCTGCATGTAATCGGTGTGCACTAGAGGATAATGTACAAAGGTGTCTGTATGTAGCAACCATATAACAAGAGAACACCCAGTGGTTGATAGTTGATCAAGAGAGCAGCCCACGAACATGCATGGAACGAACTGAGGGAATAGCTCACACCCACAATGAAGGCATAGATACATTGTAGTATGAGCGTCACCGACTTCCACCCCTTAACCTGAAAACATCAATCGGGAGAAGTTGGACACTCCTAAGAAATTCAAATAGGCATTCATTATTTCGAATCTCTCCCTTTCCATTTAGTCATGGGGGAGATGGCCACCTATGGTAATCATTTGAGGCCCTCAGTTCTTTTAAGTTTTTGTTTTGCACGTTTTTGTTTTACACATTTTTGTTTTACAAATTTCTTTAACTTTTCTTGTTTTTTTTTTACAACATCGTTTATACTTTTCCATTTCTTGTGTGTGCTATCCATCTTGTCAAGTTTTTCATGTAATAAGTGTTCTTCATGATGGTATGAATTGTTTTCCTATTGATTGTTAATGTTTGGTTTTTACCGTTAAGTTATGATGTTGATACTAAGGTATGGTTCTTTTGATATAGCAAACAATGAGTTCACTTCATCCATACATCCACAAATTTCTATGGTCTCTCTCAGCTTGGAAATGTATAGTCCCTTTCTAAATAAGAACTATAATGAATCAGTGATTGGGTATTTCTCAAACTAAGGAAGGACTCAAGGATTGAAAAGGGTGTGGCTTTAATGGAACTTGATTGCATTTGTGTTGCCCATTCTCTTGGGTGCTTGGATATTTTCTTCTTTAGTTTTCTTACCGTTTCGACGTTACTTAATTATCAGAAAGCTGAGTTAATAAAAATAACAAAGTCTTTGCATGGTGTGGTTCTCACGCATAAACACATAAAACAACAACAAAAAAGTGAGAATTCAAAGCACACCCCTTAGAAGAAATAATCATTTGGGCCACAAGCACTGGTTATGGAACTAAAATAAAAATGTTCCCTCTAACTAAGGCCCTTCTCACTTCCCATTATCTCCTTCCTCATTTCTTTGGAATGGTGGTGGCTCTTTGGGAAGGCATTCTTGTTACTTCAAGGGGATGGATTGGCCGAATGCATTAATGCGAAGTCACTAGATGTGGTCTGTTTGAGGCCAGACTTGGAATGGGATCTACTAAGTCACATTAATCATTAACTACATAAGGGAGAATACATCACCTTGTTCTTGAGATTCCATTCCATCCTCTTCTTTCCATCATTCTTTCTCCATTGTTCACCTCATTGCCGATTGTATCATTAGTGTATATTTTGGTTGACGAATTGTTTTCTTTTTGGTAAATTCTTGTGATTAAGACTTTAACTCTTGTTCCAAATGACATTCCTAGAGCCTACGGACTCTTTGAATGTGGGTTTGTCAGGGCATTAAGGGCATGAGCCTGCTTTGGGGAGGATCCACTGACATTCCTATTTGGTGCACCAGTTAAATTCTTTCCCTTAACATTTTTGCAATCCACTCTATTTTGTTCATTTCCATCTTGACATCCATTTCACCGACGTTATAGTTGTTTCTTTTTCTCCATCTTTCTTGTTCTTTATTCTTTCTCCATTCTATTGCTATCAGAGGTTCGCTCTTAGTCATGGGGGTCTGGACCCAATTTTTTTCGATTTTCTCCTAAACCATACACCTTTGGTAGCCACTATGATATCTCCAGATCCGTATTAGCCATACCACAACTTAGCAAATGGACCTTTCATTGAAGCAAGGTATCAATTGCATTATGATTCATTTACCCTTGCTAATATAAAGACTATGTTGTGTGTGCAGATGGCAATCATACAACAACGGATTGGATCTGGAGGGAACACTTGGAATGGATAGGTGCTGAAGTAGCTATGCAAAGAACAAGATGGATGGCACACTTACTGATGGACAACGAAAGGCATAATCTTGGCATTGGCAGTAACAAAACTTCTTTCTCTCTCTCTCTCTTTCTTTCTCAGCTGCCAAATAAGGCTTGATGTCAAATGTATAAGGTGTTTACTCTTGTTGTCATGAACACCAGTTTTGTCATGTTCTGTAATGATGATCCGTTCACATGTCATCCTATTCACCATTAGTTCCATTGAAGTCAATAATCTCATACCTTCCTAATATTTTGTAAGGAACTCAAGGACGAGTTTTTATTCAGTCATGGGGGTATGATGGGATGCGATATCGCATACGCGATATCTCATGGGCCGCGATATCACGTACGCGATATCGCATCTTCCCTTGTGATATTGCGTACGCAATATGGCAGTGCGCCGCCAAATCTATAAATAGCGACTCTCCCTTGTTTCGGCATCTAGGCCTAGACCATAGCGAAACTCTGGCAGTTTTACCTCTCTAGAGATAGAATAATTTCCATGTGCCTGCAGTAGGAGCTCCAAAGTGAACGGATCTTTATTCGAGCAAATATTGTACTTGAACACAAGTTTGTGTACAGAAATAAAGACGAACTTCTTGGATAAACCTTNGGCTTAGTTAGTTAGTTAAAGTTAGTTAATTAGTCTCTTCACCCTTCACCTCATTAGCATAGGAGATAAAAATCGAAAAGACATAAAAATCATATACCTCAGACTTAACCATACAACTGTGACAAATACAAGTAAGTCTGGGAAGACAACGAACGATTAACCTTAAGTGTTCCATGAGGCGTGTAGGCACTTAGTCTACGGAGTTTGACCGGATCGCATGTGTAACGCTCGTATTCGTATGGTTGAGTGTAGGGGTACCTCACCACTCATCAGTCACCAAATAAAACTTTATCTGATCTTGGCTGAAAACCATGTAAATACCTGCTACACCAAGTTCAAGAGCTACAAGCAAGAGGACAAGTAACAAAACAATGGATGAATGTATCTTCCATGTTGTAGATAGGATAGGATATCTTGGGTCATGAACACCCAAACGAGAGTGTGAGTACCAATAGGAAAACCTTGATAAATCAAGTACTATAAAAAATATCTGTTTTTTGAAGTAGTGGGATGACAACCTAGTGTGATGATTTAAACAATAGTAGTCATATTTTCATATTTTGGAAACTAACAATGAAGTGTTAGCCTAGTGGTAAGACACTTGATTTAGAAGCTTTAGGTCATAGATTTGGTTTTAGTGGGTGTGTACTTATATTTCACTTACTTGGGTACCAACACCTTCTACATTTTTTAACTAAAAAAATAGTTAAAAAATTTTATAAGATAAAAGTGTGAATTTTGACACGCTATCCTAATAGCGGTAAGCCTAATTACACAATAAAATGTAAGGTCGTTACCCACGTTGTTTCTCAGCCTAGATAAAACGGTCTAGCACACACGATACCATGAAGATGAAACACAAGATAAAACAAAGACGTCGTCCTGATGGGAGAGGACGATGCTCAACTTGATTCTTTTGAGACCTTTGCTGATTGTATTCGTTTGTTCTATTTTGTACAACAAACAAACAATCAGAGTATATAAGTGTTGCCAATGCCATGAATCATTATACCTTCGCCAACTCGGTTAGCGAGATCATTTGCCTACCACAGATGCATGAAACTACGAAAACAACCCAGCCCAAGAGTGTCACTGGGATGAATAAGAATCCCTTGTTTTTTTTAATTTTATTTTATGTTATTTTTTTTCCCGTTTTCTTACTGATTGCAGCGGTAGTCCTCGCGGCTGCGCCGGCCGTATAGTAATTACGGAGATCCAATGAAAGGTCTTTCATTCCTTTTATCTCAGCTCTAATTTTAGCGCATCTGATTACACAAGACCTCTGAAGGCGTTTGGGCTTTTGGGACACGAATTTGTTGTTTGGAGTTTTGGTGAAAGAAAACATGAAGACATGGGATAAAATTAGCCGCGTATTTCATTCTTCTTCAAATACGATTTCTATAACTACACTTCAACTTTAAGATACATTGCTAGTACACTATAAAAATAATGAAATTAAACTGAAATTTTATTAAGTTCACATACCCTTTGGAACTATTGGATAAGTGAAAATATACATATTATTGAGTTTTGAAAAAAACATCATCATTCTAGCCTTGTCTCAACAAAATGGGGTAGGCCTTATGAGTTCTTTTTCATCATTTGTCTCTATGAAGAGCTAGATCTTTGTTTATTTGTAGTTTCTTTAAATAAAATTACAAGGGTTCTTGGTAACATTTAAAACAAATGAATCAAAGGTGCAGTTGTTTAATATGTTTCAAAGTAGGACATTGCTTGAAAATGTGGTATTCATCTTCAATGTTGTTTGTGCTATATGATTTGCATATTTATTTATCATAAGAAATTTTGAACCATCTACATGTTTCAACTCTCCAATGATAAGGTCCTATTCTAATGGGTGAGGAATTGTTGAAGATAAATAGTTTGCCTTTGAATTAAGCCCTTCATGATCTATTCAAATAGAAATGTATTTTTTTCTTTTCCATTTTCTGAAGTTTTTGAAATATTGATTGGTTTATCAAATTATGGACTTGGTTAGAATTAGAATAGAAAATGTACTCTTAAATATTCTATTTATTAAATCACAGAATTTCCTTAAGAAATCATTCTTTATCATAGGTTTTGAATTCAAGGGCAAGTTCCAAGAAATTTTCTTGACAAAAGTCTGCTTTTGAATTGGGTCACATGCCCTTCTAGTAACATATCAAGGCTAGTTAAATTTATTAATTAATCAACTCTCCCACTTAATAGAGGTCTATCCTTAAACATGGGTCATATGCATTTCTAGCGATTTACCAAGTGGGTTTTTTTTAAAAGATTAATTCTCCATTTTATCTCTTTATATCTCATATTCCAAGTAGTTGTGTGCTAAAATAATAGGTCCCGTGATAATGTCTTCGAGAGTAAATAAATCCTCTTGATATCATATCCTTTTCTATCCTTGGTCCTTTCTCTTTCCTTCTTAGCTTGGTGATTGCAAAGTTCATTAAAATTTTTATGATGATAAGTACCACATTGTATTCATGAAAACAACCTTCTATTAATGAAAGATTAAGGGATGAATTAGATGATCTCATTGATAATTATAAATGTATTATTTCCTGTAGGCAATATGGAATGCATTGATGTAACTTCATGATGTATGCTTGCAAAACTATGCATATAATGTTAAGATAAAACAAGAATAGAAAAATGTAGTTGAGGTACTAATAATAGACCATAAAAGAAAATAAAAAAGACTTTTAAGAAAAGGATCTTCACCCATAGCCATAGTGCTCATCCCATTAGGTGGGTCCTATGATGGTTGGTAAAATGAAAAAGACTTTAAAAAATATAAAAATGGTCAAGAAAATAAAATTGATTAAGAAATGGAAAATATTTTAAAAGGTAAAAAAATTTTAAGAAATGAAAAAATACAATCAAATGTAAAAATAACAAAAAATAGAAAAACGTTCAAAAAACTAAAAAGCTACAACTCACATTTCTTTCAACTAAGCTTATTTTCTCCATGACTATGGTTACAGGAAAAGGTTTGGAAAATGAATTGTGGAGGAACTAATCAACTATTATGTGGATTCCATGCATATTTTAGATGGAGGCTGCTATGATAATGATTTAAATGATAAAAATACACATTCATATCTTTCAAACTAAAACATAGAATACCTAAAAGCAAAATGAAAGTTTAAGCTCATATACCTACTTTTATTAACCTAAGATAAAAAGAAAAGGCTAACACATCATCCTAATAATATTAAGACTAAGGATAAGAAAAATTTTAAAACAACAACCTCATCATCATAGCCTTCTTTTAATAAAATGGTGTTAGTTACATAAGTTCTTTTTGGCCATTTACTTATATAATGAGCTAGATCTTTGTTTATTTGCAATTTCTTTGGATCATCTTTACTCCTTTTGATGTAGCTGACCTCATTTTGTTGGGACAAGGCTAGGATGATGATGATGATCTTTAATCCTTTTTATGCAATATATTTTTTGGTCTTTCTTTTAGTGACTTTTACTGAATAGTGATATATAGCAAATTTTTTATAGGCTCCCTATCTAAGACACCATACTAATCTCTGAAATTGAAGCAACCAAAAGTCTTCATTTAGTGTATACCATGTAAAGTTTATGTCTCTCGATAACATTCAACATCCATTTAAGCATTTACAATACTAGAAAGTTATATGAAGCAAAATAAAGTGTAAATTCATTACCCACATTATTTTTCAACTAACATAAAAGCATTTAACATATTAAACAAATATCATGAAGGTAAAGCACAAGAAAAAATATATGAACTACTATAAAATAATATCTCAAAAGAATTGGTTTGGGGGTAGAGGAAATGTTGGATCTTAAAAAATGAATAATAATAATATTAAAAAAAATTAAAGTACATTAGATCAACAAAGACAAAGTCTAAAGAAAAAGTCCAATAGTTTTGGAGATGTCTTTTCAAGTTTTCATCCTTACAATTAATCCTAAAAACACTCCCCTTTGGGGTAAGAAAAGGATTAGCTTTTGCTCTTAGTTAGAAGCATCCTTACAAGTTTTCACTTCTTACTAAAGTATTTCTTATAAAGAGAAGGAAAAAAATATCTTTAAAGGAAAAAGAAAAAATCAATAAGAAAAAATGAACAAATAGCAACAAAAGCTAAAAGCTTCCCATCCTTAAGCCTTCTTACAAAAAGAAAATAATACTACAAAACAAAAAATTAATTGTTTAGTTTTCACTAGAACCATTTTTACTTGAAGTTGAATTAAAAAGAAACATCTTTGAAAATTTAATATTTAACTCCTTTCTAATGATTAATTTTTGAAGAAAGATCATAGTTATCCTCTTATCGCTAGAGAATAACTACACATTGAAGCTTTCAAATGGAATAGAAAATAAACAATCAA
The DNA here is from genome assembly GCA_015680685.1 of Gnetum montanum. NCBI lineage: Eukaryota > Viridiplantae > Streptophyta > Gnetopsida > Gnetales > Gnetaceae > Gnetum > Gnetum montanum. Next base: position 359,636 of record MNCI01010476.1, read on the forward strand.
AGATACTTTCAAATGCAAAGAAAGAAAGTAGATTAATCATCAAGAATGGTATCATTGATGCTTGATAGAAAGTTGTAAATTTTTTATGTCTATTTCCAATCATGTTGTACAACATGATACTAAAAAAACATGAGAAAATGAGTCTTCACTTCCATAATGAAGACAATGAGGAGAAACATTTTTCATATGTTTAAGATGAGTGTTAATAGGAAGATCTTAATGGATAAGGCACCTAAAAAAAGAAAAATTTCTAGAAAGTAGAAACTTTTCAAAAATCTTCCATTTTCCTCATCCAAAAGTATGGTGCTAATTGCATTTTTTAGGTATTATTATATTTTTTATGAATAAAATCATTTTTTGGAACAATCTCTTAGGAAACATTAGAGTTAAAAGAATAAATAGATGTGTCATTATTTTGATACAAATTATTATCAACTTTAAATAAATTCTCAAAATTAGAAATTAATTTTTCAAAACATTTTTTCTCTCTTTCTATTTAGGGCTTAGATGCTAGAAGCCTCCTTCCATGTAATCCATCTATCATGTTTATGTATATAGGAAACTACAGTGATGCCAAATTTGCTCTATGTGTTATGCAATCTAGATGCTACCATGTGCTAATTTTCTTTAGCATATCTTCTAAAATTGTAATATGATTGTAATTCTAATACTAACTAAGCTTGCACCATGTCTTCCAAATTTGTTTAAGAATTGGAGAACTGGAAATAGAAATGACATAAGGAAAAAGAAGATGATGAAAATAGTTATTAAAAGAAAAACTATTATCATTTTTGGGGTTTTCTTGCATAAGGTCTATTTCTTAAAAGAAGCATCCAAACATCATCTCTATTAATGTAGTCTACAAGCCTTTTTACTATAAGACAAACATTATGATTATAAAAATTAACTAGGTTAATTCCTCCATCTTTCTTACCACTAGTGCAAATATCCCAAGAAACTCTATAAAAGCCTTTTTTTATGTTGCTTAGTAGACCAAAAAAACTAACAGATAATACAATTGATTCTATGATAATTTTTTTTAAGGAGCCCAACAAATAGAGTAATAAACATGAGTAGATTGAAGCATCTACTTAATAACTGAAAATTTGCTAGGAAGGGTGAGTGTTTTCCTTTTCATTTAATAAGCTTTTTAATTTTATTAATCACATAATTCCACAAAATATTTAGATCAAAATAAAAAAATAAAGATATTCCTAGAAATTTGAAGACATATTCTTTTTAAATATTTTTCAAGGCTTGAGAGTAACCCACTCATCAATATTGTCATTATAATAGATAGTAAAAGTTTTCCTAATTGATATAAAAGCTAGATAACATATAGTAATCCTCAACTCTAGTTAATAGAATATTGATATGTTGTAGAGAATTATTAATAATAAAAAAGAATTATTTTCAAAGTGCATGTTAAGCAATTACATACATTAATCATCAATTGAAATTAATTTAATCATATTTCTTTGCAAATCATAATGCAAATTATGTAAAAGAGCAATAATAAAAATATAGGAACCTAGAGGAAAATCTTGACAAAATAATCATTAAAGAAAAAAAGGAGAAACTCAATTCAAAATTTATAATAACTTGAGCATTAGCATTAGTGACTAGGGTGTAAATAAGACCAAAAAAATAATCACTAAATCCTAGCTTATAGAGATAAGAAATAATGAAATTCTATTCAATCCTATCATAAGCTTTAGCATAATTTAACTTGATAAAAGCAATGTCCTAGTTAGTATCAAAAGTCCATTACATTCCCTTCCAAGCTACAATAACATTATTTAAGATATGTCTACTTTTAACAGAACTTATCTACTTAGGTGTGATGATCTTCTTTATAACCTTTTGAATTCAATAAGTCATGAATTTAGCTAAAATTATATAAGTGTTTTTAAGAAGAGTAATAGGCCTCTAATTACCAATATATTGAAGATTTCCATTCTCAGGAAGAAGATGAATGATACCTTTATTAATATTTTTACTAAAAAATCTTTTTTAACAGCTTCTTTAAAAACATGAAAAAGATCATGTACAATAATTTTCCAATTTGTTAGATCCTGATGAGTTGCAATTTTGTTCACTGCGATATCACTTACGCGATATCACAACCTATCTCCTCATCTATAAATAAGAGGTAGACAGTTCTGATAAGCGACTTTTTTCCAATCTTAGAGTTAGTTTTGATTTTAGTTTTCATTTTATTCCTCTCAACCCTTTTCCTCCCAGTGCATGCCTATAGTGTGGTGATTGTAATTGTACGGCACCTTTATTCGAGTGTGACGTACTTGGACATGCACATGATTGGAAATAAAGATCGAGATTACTTCATCATTGCAACATTCACTTAGCTTAATTATTTATTTAATTGTTATTTACTGGTTTCTTAGTTAATAACTTCTTACCCTTAACTCCTTTTAAATGCGGAATGAGTATGAATTGATTACGAGCATTTAAGTGATTACTTGGTAACCCAGTAGTGTACCTAGGATCTACCCTTGGTAATCCCAGTGGTAGTCATGCACAAATTCTAAGATATATACAGATGATCGAGGAATGGATGCTCATCGCACTTAGGCTAGCTTAGATTCCTTCTCACCCTTTCTCTCTTAGCTTAGTAAATATTATTTTCTATTGCCTTTAGAAGTAGCATCAGCATAGAACACATCATACACCTCACTCTGGACTAAACCATACGTGACAAAGCTAATACTAGTCCAGGTGGGAAGATAGCAAACTGCGACCTAAGGCTAACTATCTAGATGCCACAACTAGTCCGTTTGCGGAGTTCAACCAGATCGTGCGTGTAATGCTCATATTCATATGGTTGAGTGTAGGGGTACCTTGCTACTCATCATTGGCGTCGTTGCCAAGGACGGTGCTAGTTATCTAGATTAGTTATATCATACAAGGTCATTGTAAAGTACTTAACGATATATCTTTTAGAAAGAAGTAATTATAAAAAGTCACATACAAATTCACACACAATCTCATAACCAGGCCTCTCCTACAAGACTATAATAAAGCCACACCTAGTGAGGAAGTTCATTGGAGAACCAACAAACTATATGACAATGAAGATTGAAGTACACAACCNGGTATAGATCATTAAAACCAAATTCGATATGACATTGGCCAACAATGGAAGAAGTCTTTAATGAAATATATCAAACCTATGCAAGAGTGTCGGCCTTGAGGAAACAAATCCAAGAGTGGAAACAAGCACAACATGAACCCTTGGACATGGCCTTAGAAAGATATTATGTACTGTTAAACAACTATCCAGGCCATGAGTTCTCTGAGGAAAGGCTAATGTACCATATCATTGATGGGCTTCATGATGCAACAAGAGAAACCCTAAGGATGTATGCCCAATGTCAACTATATGAACTACGAACCCATCAAGTCCAAGAGCTTATTAAGTAGATAGCAAAAGAAGAAGGAGAATTGGCTAGATGGGGGAGTGTTGAAAAACATCAACGGAACCAAAATATCAACTTAACAAAGGTCCATGATTATAAAAAGGAGAAATCAACCAATCTCAAGGAGGAAACATCATCTTTTCCAACACAACAATCACTAGATGAAGTCAAGGCAAAGATCAATAATATGTTGGAATGGACACATAAAAAGTGTGGAGAATTCATCGATATCATTGGAGATAGAGTTTTGAGAACTTGAGAAGCAGGACAAAGTATCAGTAGACAATCGAAAAGTAGGGATAAGGAAAGTAAGAGCTCAACTTCCAATCACACGTATGAATGCAACATTTGCCTGTACGATCACCCCAAGGGCCAATGCCCAATCTTGTTACATTTATATGAGCATTGGGAAAGCACATTACATCTTGAGTTCGTATAGAGATACTATGTTCGATCACAGTGGAAAAAATCCTAGTCGTGAGAGAAGCCATCCCTAAACCGGAGACACCCTTCATATCATCTGAATCCAAATGCTTATCTAGTTCAACATCCTGTTTCCCCAACTGGGCCAACATACTCTATCTCACCACAGTATCATTCTCCTCAATACTACCAGCCCATGTCCTTAACACAACCACCGCCTTGTGCACCTTACACTTCTCCTAATTTTCAACATTCTCATCCTTTTCCTCCTTCTACATTGCCACCAACTATTCCTAAGGTGTCTGCACCACAACAACAACCCTCGAACGTTACTTGTGCTATGATTGCAAATGGCAGTGAGATACCTCAACAACATCGAAGGCATCCCTTCTTTAGAAATGACCCTAGGAAGGGACAACACAATTCCAAGGCCACTACATCTTCTAACTCAGCACAAGTCCAACACTGTGGTGCACCCTTATCTTTAAACCCAACGCCTCATGTTACTTCATCAGGGCCACCAACTAACACTCCAACAACCATGCGGCCCAATGAACATAGGCATGGAGAGCAACAACCCGATCCTTGCATACCATCGTATGGTCACAAATATCATAGTGGGTCAACTCTTTAACCGAGAACCACATCTTACAAATTGCCCCACTATGCTTACTATAATCANTTCCAAAATTAGGACCAAGTCCATTCCTCTAATCAGTGACATCGCATTGTTTCATCTCATGATGAGCAACTATAAGAGTACCATAACAACAAGGCATACGATCACTTGACATTTTATTCAAGGGAGGAGTGATTTTTGTTTTGTGGCACTTTTCCTTTTGTTTTCTTTTTCTTTTCTCTCTCTTCTATTTTTTTGACTACTGAATCCAGAGAAGCCGCCAACCTTCAAGCATGGGTGCATGTCTTTCCAGTTTTAATTAACACAAAATTAATTTTAACATTTCTAGGAACAATGAACACAAAATTAATTTTAAGTTTTAAAAATGTCAAGAATATCATTGTACCCTCGATCAGAACCTCTTATTTGTAGGATGGATGAGTGGGTGTAATGGGCTCATTGTCCACATAATGATCACTTGAGACTCGATAACATAGAACACACCTCAACCAACGAGCCATATGAGAGTTTTATTCATAGACAAGATTACTTATAAAAACATAAAAAGACAAAAAGATAAAAAGATAAAACAAGAAATTGAAAAATTAAAAACTGGGAAACAAAAAGTTGTAAAATTGAAGAAAATGAAAAATATTTATTAATCTTGTTATNTACACGTAGGATTCATTGTGCACTGGGTCAGTTACCTCATGTCCCGATCTCTACAATCCCTTCTATAGTTCATCTCACTTCACTGTTCATGTAATTGTAGCTTGTGTCTCATATAGCATAGAATTCTTACCTCATCCCGGTGATATTTACATGTGTGTGTTTTGTGGAACTATTTTGGATTACATTTAACCCTTCGAGTGCCCACAGACACTTTTAAGTATAGTTACACAAGGGCATTATAGGTTGGAACCTACTTTGGGGAGGACCCACTTGTGTAATTTTTGTAATTTTCAATTATGACATAGCTCACACACACCATTTCTTACCCTCAGCCTATTTTTCATGACATTCTTTCCCTACTACTATCCCTCTCAATTCCAATGTTCCTATGTACCATTACATGGCCTTTTTCTCTCACTTACCACTCGAGGTTTTATTGATCAATTACACCCACACATCATTATTCGTGCCTTTGCAACAAGCTGAATTACCCTCAAACCCTTAAACACCTACCACATGTCCTTGATTCCCATTATTAACTTCCAAAAACCCTAAAAATTCAATAATTTCCCTCAGGCCTAAACATCATTAGGCCACGATATCACGTATGTGATATCGCGTCCCTATAAATTATATATAGGCAAACTCCTCCCCCCCCCCCCTTGCAACATTTAGCATTATTTTTCACAACTCACGTGGGGGAGTTTTTCAAATTTTTCTCTACGACTTGCGAGAGTGACAACCTTGCTTTTCTACCTATATCTCGCTCGCTGGGACTCCGATTTTTATTCTGTCTGAACCTACTTAAACCTGAAGTGTTCAACTTAGTTGTGGGGGAGGGACACATGCCGAATAGTACATAACTTTTTTTGGAATTTTTCATTACCCGAAGGACATATTTAAGGGTAATTAGTTGTAAAATTAAGAATAACATGTGTCAAAAACAATTTCATCCCCTTAGCTATACCAGAAAATTAAATTTGGAAACCACCTAAGCAAAAAGGACTCAACATTATAATCTTTCGGGGACATGTTCTTCCAATAATTAACATCACATGAAAATAAAGTAAATCTATTAAGGCAAGCAGTAAGGTATAACCTAACTTTGGTAACAACCTTACTAACGATTGGCCCCATGTGATTGCAGATGGTCCCAAAACGTGGACAATAGGAAGGTCCTGCTCAAGGTGCGTTCAAATGACCTAGGAGAGGTGAAGGACAAGTTCTTGTTGAACAACATGCAGAGAAGGAGGAACAATCATTTAGTATCCACCAAGAAGACCATGCTACTGTAAAATCAAGGTAGGCAAAAGGAGGAGCTGCAGTAGTGTCTGAATAGGGACGATATCTCACGTTGCCCCAGGATTGTGTTCAGACCATCCATGAAAGGTCCATATTCACTGTAGTGATCATGGAATTAAACTTTGGACCTTTCATAGAATTTGCTCTGGAGGCGATTAGGGATCACCCCAAAGGGTCCCCATTATGGCCTACCCTCTCTGAAAGCGGTGCCTGGTACTTAGGGGAAACATACCAATTTTGGCACAATAAAGAAGAAGGCACCACAGTTAAAAATTGTGGTGTGACTATTGATTTCTCTGTTCAAGCCATTTTGGAAGTATTAAACCTTCCGAATACAAGGCCAAAGGTTGCTCAGAACCAGCTAGACACTTTCAGAACCGAGCAACTTAATAAACTGTTGACAAAGAATAAAAAGGTGGCTGAGGAAAAAGAGAGGGTTGTTTGGGATGCCTTTGTAGCACAGGCGCAAACTCACGTGCATATCAAGGCAGTCAAAGCTTTACAGGAGGAAAACAAGTAGCTTGTTGCTGACAACCTTCGGTTAACCTCTGTGGAGAAGCAAAAGAATGTTCTTAAGGAACACTTTCATCAATTGCGAGAAAAATTCATTAGGGTCAACCAAGACATGAGTTGTTTAGCTAGGGAGAACTAAACCCTCTCAATGGAGGAGGTACGTGCAATCTATCAAAAGACAGCTATCGAAATAAGCGTGTGGCAAAATGAGGCTAAACAGCATGAAAAGATAAAGGAGCACTTCCAGGACCAGGTGGGGATATACAAACAGATCCTTAAGAAGGAGATCCATATGGCCAAGGCTCACATCAATGATATCAGTGCTCAACACACTAATTGGTGGGCCATATTGGACATATATGCATTTGCCCACCAAGTGGAAGTTAAGAACCGAGACCTACAGATCCAATATCTTATAGAATACATGGAGTTGGAAAGCTTATGGTATCCCAACCTTGCCATGTTAATAGCAGGATGCCCAAGAATAGAGCTCGAGCAACAAGCAGCTACCACCTACATCAAATATGAAACAGAATTTGCAGAACGCAAGAAGATATTGCAAAAACTAGAGATTGCAAATTTTGAACTTGAGGTGGTGAAGGCAAGCTACCAAGGCCAAAAAGGTGTCACAAAAAATTTGGCTTGATGGGTTGCAGATTTCCAAGAATACAGAGACAAAGCTAGAGCCTACAAGGAGGAACAATGGGTATTCATGGCTTGGTATGTCAAGGCCAATCAAATGTTTCCGCAACTACCCTATCCGTGGGAGGTGCCAACTCCATCAAACATTGAAACATTAGCATGGATGATACAAGACCCTCAGACTGAAGAGGAGAAACTCTAGGCCATAATTCAACGTCATCAAGTCTCAAAACCTGGAGCACAAGATAAGGGAAAAGTGCCTATGGAGGAGCCACTTCCACGAGGAACTACATGAATTCCACCAATTTTGTAGCTGTAGAATCTTGGTTGTGTTGTGTCTCAATTTTTTCTTGATTCCACATTGTGGCATAAACCCATTTTCACCATCCAATAATCCCGTACCAATCCACTATGTAATCAATGGAGCTTTTTCTCATTGTAACTCAAGGACGGGTTTTCACTCAATCGTAGGAGTATGATGAGTCATAATTTTGTTCACCATGATATCACAACCTATCTGCTCATCTATAATTAAGAGGTAGACAGTTCCGATCAGCGACTTTTTTCCAGTTTTAGAGTTAGTTTTGATTTTAGTTTTCATTTTTTCCTCTCAACCCTTTTTCTCCTAGTGCATGCCCACAGTGTGGTGATTGTAATTGTATGACACCTTTATTCGAGTGTGACGTACTTGGACACACACATGATTGGAAATAAAGATCGAGATTACTTCATCATTGTAGCATTCTCTTAGCTTAATTATTTATTTAATTGTTATTTACTACTTTCTTACTTAATACCTTCTTACCCTTAACTCCTTTTAAACGTGGAATGAGTACGACTTGATTATGAGCATTTAAGTGTGATTACTTGGTAACCCAGTAGTGTACCTAGGATTTCTGCTTGGTAATCCCAGTGGTAGTCATGCACAAAGTCCAAGATGTGTACGGATGATCAAGGAATGGATGCTCATCATACTTAGGCTAGCTTAGATTCCTTCTCACCCTTTCTCTCTTAGCTTAGTAAATATTATTATCCATTGCCTTCAGGAGTAGCATCAGCATAGAACACATCATACACCTCACTTTGGACTAAACCATATGTGACAAAGCTAATACTAGTCTAGGTGGGAAGATAGAGAACTACGACCTAAGGCTAACTATTTAGATGCCACAACTAGTCCGTCTGTGGAGTTCAACCGGATCGTGCGTGTAACGCTCGTATTTGTATGGTTGAGTGTAGGGGGTACCTCGCCACTCATCATACCCCAAAATTAACCATAGTTAAATTTATAAAATCACTTAAGGGGTATGATTATATTCTTTAGAAATCCATATATTCTATATGCAAAAACTATTTAACCCTCATGCATATTTAGACTAATTGTTAGATTATATTATGGCTAGCATCAACCATATAGCTATCCTAGGTTCTACCTCCTTCTTACTATCATATTAGATGAGGTCTATTATTGACTACAATAAGATTAGACTGATGGTCCAACTCTAAAGTTAACCTAGATGAACCATAAGTCATTTTCATACCAGTTCCCTATTGTAAATCATTTTGTTAATGAATCTTACTAATACTAAATGTAATGGTCCTAGGTTAAAGACAAACTCAACCTAAATCACTAGCTAGCCAATATCAATAGTCTATTCATCATTGATGAATCCTATTGATATTGCTTATAATGCTCCTAGATTAATGATATAGCTCTCAAGTCAACCTAGATGACTGACCAACCTATATCAATAGTTTGAATATTATGTCCCTAGCTTTCAACATGTTGAACATGCCCATACATATCCAAAAAATATGCTAGCAATTGTCAAATGAAGATTCCATTTCCCTTGGATGCTACTATCACTACACTATTTTGAAAAACTGTAGAATATTTCTGTCACAATGCAAAGTAGAAATTACTGTGAATGATGAATTATGAATTACTCATCAAGAACTAGGGTTAGATCAACAACACATACAATTTGATTAGTTCATCAATGAAAACCATTACAAAGCAAGGCATGTATAAGAAGGTAAGTTACTTATCAAAATTGATGGAATTAAGAATATTTTCTCTACCTTAAGAGATCATCTAGGATACAAGATTCATCAAGTAAGAATATATTCAAATCTAGAAACCTCTAAAATATTTGCCAAACATAACCATGATCATGAGAAAGAGAGAGAGAGAGAGAGAGAGAGAGAGAGAGAGAGAGAGAGAGAGAGATGCACATTTCATGCTAAGAGAGGGAATGTTGGAACCTAAAATAAGTTAAACATAGGTACAAACCAAGTCCAATTAAAACCTTATATAACTTTGTATTTCCCACTAGATTGAATCCATGACATGGAGATTCTAAATCAAGTGTCTTACTACTAGGCTAACACCTCATTGTTACAATTCATGCTAGGAGAGTCACTATTGCCTAGTATTCATAGGCATAAGAGGTAGGGTTTGGTAATTCTAAGAATACAAAATTAATAATCATTTTTAAAAAATTGGATAACATCTATCCATCAAAAGAGTTCAATGGTCAACCAATGGGTTAAGTTACTAAGATAGCATAAGAATGAACCCACATGTCCAAAAATGGGTTTTAAGATAAAATAAAAGAATAACTAAAATAAACCCCAAATATCTATTTGGCATGTTTCATAATCATATTCTTACATTATTCTAAAACTAAATAACATAAAAATATTAATTAAATAAAATATAAGAGGGGTATGTCACACCCATTAAATAAAATATAATAACATTTATAAAATACTAGTAATGAGCCACCACTATCTTTCCAATCCATCATTCATAAGAGACATCAAGCATTAGTAAATTCCAAGAAATAATAATCAAGAAAAAAATACACAAAATATTATGTCCAAATATGAAATAATAGCAAGGTCCAAGGTTCAAACCTTAAGAAACATGAGTTCTAATAAAACATGTATACTTACCAATACATGAGGGATTTTTCCAAGATATACTTCATACAAGCCTATAAGTAACATATTGTGATGTATAAAAAATACCAATGCATGTAAATAAGGAGTCAAGGATTCAAAACTTAAGATGCACAACCACAAACATATGCATAAGAAAGATGTTAGAATGCAATAGCATAAACTACTAGTAAAATAAAATATATTATTAACATAATATCTTAAATATACCCTTATTCTTAAGAACTAAACATAAGAAAATAAATAATAACCTAAGATCCTATGTTAAAAAATACTAGGGTGTTACATAATGCTTCTTAAAAGATTCAATAGGAAAACCCTCAAATCCTGTAACTTTACCATAAGCTAAACTGAAAGTCATTATTTTGATTTCTTTCCTTGTAATTTCTATTTTAAGAATATTTTAATATGCTTCTATTATAAGATGAGAAATACACATATAACTAAAGGCCTTAAATGTTTCCTTACTAAAATCTACATAAGAAAAATAATTTGCAAAAAAATTATTAATTATCTAAAGATCTATGGTGGTAAAATTATATATATATAAAGAAATTCTAGTTTAGGAATATGATACTTGCCTTTGAGAAATTTAGAAAACTGCTTGTACAGTTCATCTTTAATTGTCAGTGAGGACATGCAACTTTTGTTGAGAGAACTTCTAACTTCAAAAGCATATTATCATTATTCAACATAATGAGCTTTAGCTAAGATTTTTTGAGTTTCAAAATCAAATGCATTTTGATGTGAAAGAATTTGCATTTGCTTGATAAATTCTGCAAGCTCTTCTTCAAATTAACACTTTCACTTAGCAAATTATTTTCCAAACCATCTTACATAATTTCTAACTCTATAAGTAGTTTGTTACCATCAATAAATCTAACTAATATCATTAGTGATTTTTTTCTACATTTTACAAAGACTTTAAAATATTTTTTTTGACTGGATCCTATGAATACATTAACATTCATATAAAAGAGTTTTTACTTTCAAAAGAAGGAAGAATTAATTCTAGAGAAAAAATACTAATAGGAAAAAGATTTGATGAAGTAGAATCTATATACACTTTGACTTTACTTATAGGCTTTTAGAAAGAAATATTATAGATGTAAAATCTCTTAAGCTAATAATAAATTCTATCATTTCTTTCATGATAATTACACAAAGTATAATTCTTCCTATTTAAATGATATGAAAATAAAGATCTAACATTAGAAAGAAATCACTTTTATTTAAAATTATATCAATATTATTTTCATTGAGAAGACATATTAGGAGGAAAATCATCAAGTTTATCTCAATGATTGATGAGTAATGGGAATTCCAATGTCCAACCATACAAATTACAAGTGTACGCAAGCGACTTCATCATAATCCATGAATTAGACTAACATGGTATCTAAATAGCTAAGTGTTTGATCACAGATCATTGTCTTTCCAATTGTGCTTATGTAATTCTTAATCCATATGGTTAGGTACAATTAAGACAAATAACTTTGATGTTATCTGGGTGATGAGTGGCACGATACCCCTATGCCCAACCATACGAATAACTAAGGCTTTCACACGTGATTCGGTCAAATTTTATGAACCTATAGTTCTCTAGTACACTATTTCTCCTAGGAAGTGGAATGGGCATTGATAACATTCATTGTCTTTCCAACTACACTTGTGAAGTTCAAGGATATAGTTTAAGTGTAATTGAGGTACATGTTTTTTATCATTTTGTGTTTTATAAGTTTGATTGCCTACAACAATAATGAAAGGTAGAGTAATTGAAGATCTAATTTATCTATTACCTAGCTAGCCTAACATAAGTACCCATCCCTCTTTCCTAAACACATATAATGCTACTAGGTTACCAAACGTTAAGTGTTGTTGGGTTACCAATTACTATATGTATGCTCGAAGTGGTCATGCTCGTGTTCATTAACAATTGGAAATTAATTGCTTAAATTAAATGCATTAAATTAAAGTACATTAAAGAAAACATTAATTTATTTTTAGTGCTTCAAGAATTGTCAAAAGAGTTTGTTTTTATTCCCATCACATTGTTGCGCTCAAGTACATCAATGTTCAAACAAAGATCCATACACACGTAGACTCTTGCTGTGGGCACTTAGAAAATATTCTAACTTTGGAGTTAACAAACTACAAGAGCTTTGCTACTTTGACTAAAAAACTATATGAAAATCATGAGCCAAAGCACTATATTTATAGGCTGGTGTATAGCCCTTGACATTGGATATTTGATGTCACATATGGGCTTTGATGTCAGATACTTGACGTCAAGGCTCTAATGTTGGATACCTAACATCCGAGTAGATGAATAAATGTGCTTCATCATACCCCTACGACTGAATAAAAACTTGTCCTCAAGTGACAAATAGGAGGAACAAGTTCCTTACAAAATATTGGAAAGGTATGGGATTATTGACTAACATACAAACTAACTCAGATGAAATAGATAGATAAACTCTAAGTGTCCAAGTGTACAGATTTACAATCTTTACAAAATTGGATGTTCATGATAAGATAAGTGAACACCTTGGATACAAATTACATCCAACGCCTCTTGGCAGTTGAAGAGTAAGAGAGAAGATCCAAGGATCATGAATAGTCCTCGTTGTGTGGTATTGCTGCATCATCCTTGGTGAAGATAGTCCCACTTCCAGTCCATGCTTCCCATTGTAATAATAACAAAATCATGAATTAGTATGCAATGTGTAACACATAGTTATTAAATGCCTTGTTTCATCAATGGTTACACTTGGCTAGGTTGTGATTGTGGTAGATTGATTCCTTTAATAGTGTTAGCCGGAAGATTGACAAATAGGGTAAAATAGATAAGCATTCTATTAAATTTGAAAAAAGTTCAACACAATGAAATATTTGAAGAGGGTGTAAGAATTCACAATAATAAAAAGGAAGTTTCATTGAAAATTTTTGTGAAGATGTGCACGATTGGATGTCATTGATGAGGTAAACAAGTGTTTAAGGGTGAAGAACTTAACTAACCCAACCAAAAGATATGCAAGTGGGTCCTCCCCAAAGCAAGCACAGGAATTTTATGTCTTTGCATAACTTCAAACCAAAGAGTATGTGGGCTTCATGGATGATTAATGGTTTTATAATGTTAAGTAGAAAAATCTGAAAGAAACTACCTAAGAATTCTAACACATCAAACCATGGCATCGAATCAAAACATGAAACCAGTAGTGAGGTGAGACATGGAAAGCATAAATAGATGAGAGAGTGTGGAATGGAGTTCCTGATTAAGGTCACATGAAGTCCCTTGTCGATTTTATGGTTAAATGACTTGATAGGATCCATCATTAGTCTAGACCAAAACCAACTATGTTTAGTGACTTCACATCACCATTCTAAGTCTAGTCCATCCCCTTGAGACATCAGAGTGCACCCATAGAACAACCACCATTCCTTATTAGAGAAGAAAAGAGAAGTAGGAAGTGAGGAAGGATCTTAGTTAGAGGGGACCTTCAAGCATGGGTAACATGTTTTTCTAGTCCCATAGCTAGTGCTTATAGCCTGTTTATTTTATCTAAGGGGTGTGCTTTGAATACTCATCATTTTTTTAAAATGGAAACCACACCATGTAAAGATGTTTGTGTTTATTTTGTCTAAGAGGTGTACTTTGAATTTCCATCATTTTTTTAAATTGGAACCACACCATGCAAAGAATTATTCAACTTCCTTTATTGGTCAACATGGAATGATAAGAAGTCCATGAAACACACATGCACCAAGGAAAATAGAAAGGCACAAAGAATACTGAATTTCCTTGAAGTCACATCCTATTCAAGCCTTTGAATTCTTTTCAATTCTAGAAACTACCAGAGTCATAAGTTCCTTAAAGTTTCATGGCACTTTGTGTTGTAGGCCTTGTGCAACTCGTTAGATGATAGGACCACCAATCAATTTTGATCTAGTAGGTTGAGATTCATTAGTCTTTAGTTTTGTGCTAAACTCAAGTCAAGGTGGAGGTCATAGGCTATTGAAAGTGTACAAAGCTCATATTAAATAGGAATTATTGGTAATTTTTGATACATAAGATCATAGGGAGAATAGCCTATAGGAATTTTCCATGTTGAGTGGTAAGCCCAAAGTGCATCGTTGAGTTTTATGCTCTAGTCTTTTCTATATTTTCTAATAGTTCTTGTTAGAATCCTTGTGATTTTCCTATTGGTGACCTTAGCTTGACCATTGGCTTGGGGGTGGTAGGATGTTCTGAGTTTATGTTCAACCCCCAAGCATTGCATAAGCTTCCAAAAAGGAGCACCTATAAAGTAAGTTTCATTATCAGAAATTAATGCACATGGCACACCAAACCTATTTACAACATTTGTTTTGTACAAAATGAGCAATAGTAGAAGATGTATAGTTTATGATGGCTACTACTTATACACATTTTATACAATAGTCAACAATGACTATGATGTACACTTTTTCATTAGACATGGATTCAATGGGACCCATGAAGTCAATGCCCCAAATGTTGAAGGGTTCCAATGGGTTGAATTAATTGTTGAAGTCCCTCCATTTGAGCAGTCATTCCACTATCTCATTGGCATTTTTCACAAGAGCAGATGTAATGGTGAGCATTCCTATAGATTTTTGGCCAATAGTACCGTACTATTAGGATTTTAATGGCCATGTGTCTCCCAACATAATGTCCTCCACTAGGACCTTCATGAGCACCTTGGAGAATGCATAGTTGATCAGCATCAGGGACATAAACCAGGCCATTAGCGCATACCTTGTAAAGATGTTCATTGATCTCCATGAAGTGTTTTACCTAGTGAAGAAACTACTATTTCTTCTAGGGGTCCAACCCTCATGGAAATTCTTGGGTAAGAAGATAGGTGAGAATGCCATTATACCATTTAGGCTCATTGGGCAAATTTTCAGTTATAGCTCCAGCAAAGAGGAGTTCATCAAGAAACATATCAAATAGTGGGCTTTCTTCCTCTTTGTTGTCCCATCACAACAAAAAAAAAAAGTGATCAGTGACCACACTCTCAGTGCATTTTTGATCTATCATCATAAGATCGAATTCCTACAAGATCACCAACCATTGTATGACACGAGGGCTTACCATTGGCTTGTTCATTAAGAAGTGGATGACACTATGGTTTGTGTGCACAAACACTTTATATCCAAGCATGTAATGCCTAAAATTTTCTAGAGCAAACACCATTGCCATTAATTCATTTTTTGTAGTAGTGTAGTTCAGTTGTGCACCCACAATGCTTCAACTAATGCAATGGATTTAGTATGTACATTTCTTGTCATCCATCTACATAAGCATGGCTCCCAAGGCATAATTTGATGCATCTATCATGATGTGGAAGGGTCTAGACTAATCAAGTGCTTGTAGAATTGGATTTTCTACAAGTTTCTCTTTCAAGTATTGTAATTCGTTTTCACATTTCTTGGTCTAGATAAATGGAATATCTTTCTTTGTTAGTTCCACTAATGGCTTTGTGACCTTAGAGAAATTCTCTATGAATCATCAGCAGTAGCTAGTATGTCCAAGGAATGATTGAATATCTTTGATAGTTTTTGGTTGGTGGGTTATTCCTTGAATGAATCTTATTTTCTCATGGTCTACCTCAATTCTTGCTTGTAATATTCTATGCCCTAGTATAATGCCTTTTGGTACCATCAGATGACTCTTTTGCCAGTGGATCCTAAGGTTTGTCTCAACATAATGTTTTAGTACTTGCTCAAGGTGGTCTAGGGCTTGCTTAAATGTAGCTCCATAAGTGGAGAAGTCATCCATGAAGACTTCTACACCACTACTAATTTTTTGTTGAAAAATGCTTAGAACCAGGCATTAGAAGGTAGTAGGAGCATTGCATAGATCAAAAGACATCTTACAATATGCAAAAGTGCCCTAGGGACTCATGAATGTTGTTTTGGCCTAGTCCTCTAGTGTAATTTGAATTTGGTTATAGCCACTATAACCATCTAGTCGCAATGCCTAAATATTGTGTTCAACACTTGATCAACAAATGACAATGAAAATGATCCTTAAATGTTGCCATATTTAGTAGCTGAAAATCAATGCAGACCTACCACTTACCATCTTTCTTTGGCACAATCACAAGTGGACTAACCCACTTACTATCCACAATGGGGTAAATGAACTCCACCTTGAGGAGTTGTTTAATTTCCTCTTTGATGATCTACTTTAGGTTGGAGTTCAATCACCTCTATGGCTATCTCTTTGGCTTCATGGCTAGATCAGTGTAGATGTGATGCTGGCATATCCTAGAATCAATCCCTATAAGTTTAGGATATGACCAAGCAAACACTGTTGACCATTTTTCAACTACATTCAATAGCATCTTTTTCTATTTTGGAGTAGGATTTGCAGTGATTATGATTAGCTTTTCATTTTTTAAGAACACATATTTCATTTTGTCTGGTAGTGTTTTTAGTTCAATGGGCTATTTAGGAATTTCCAACTCTTCCCAATACGTATCATCATTTGCATCATTAGAGAGTTGGTGATGAACTTGCTCTAGTTCATCCATGCATGTGACATATGTGCATGTCAGGCTCTCAATCGGTTCCATGCAAAGTGTGTTGCTCTCAAAATCAGTGGTCAGCCATTAGGTTCCCTCTTGTTTTGTGGCTGTTGTGTATAGACACTTTTGAATTTCTACTTCTAGTACACATTGCTTGCATGCATAGATAGATGTTTGTTTCGCGGCCTAGAGTTTTTGAACATAATTGCACCTTGTATCGCTATACGCTATACATGGAACATGCTTCTTCTTAATCTTTCTGAATACATTTTCTTTAGATATTTCTAAGGAAAGATCTTGGTTTCCCATTCTTGCATCAAGGGTGATAAGCCATGCCCTTTCCATAGTGATTGGGAAGTCCCCTTTACAGTTCTCCTCTTTGATCACTAGGAAATTAGTAGGATAAGACCACCCACACACAGTGGTGACAATGTCTTCTACGAAACCCAATGAAATAGTGATGGACTAGTTTGCCAATTCAAATTTGATATTGCTCTTCTTTAAATGAGGCAAGTCCCATGCATCTCATGAGAGATCAAGTCAACACTGAAACCTAAGTCGAGAAGAGCTTTGCATGATTCATTGCCAATGATCTACAAATAAATCAAAGGACTTGTAAGAGCTGCTAACTTTTTGGGAAGGTTTCTAGCATGGATCCAATCAAATATGGTATGAGTAAGCATAATAGTATGGATTCTTCATGGTATTTGATTTGTAGGGGCCTCGAAGGTATTTGAGATAGAGGAAGATGGAGGAATAGGGTTGTCAACCATAGGTGTATTTGAGGGCTTAGGTGGACTATGTGGCCAAGAAAAGGTCTTTTCTTGGATCGAGTATTTGAACCACTTGGTTGATTAATTGGTTATAGGTTAATGGCCCTAGTAGCGTTGCGTTGTTGCAGTTGAGCTAGTAGTTCACCCTACATAGATGGAGTAGGTGGTAGCTATGTAGTTGGAGGGGAAAGATGTGTAGGAATAAGAAGAGGATAAGGGTAAGTGGTGGTATTCCTCCTTGCATGTGGAGAATGCATTCAATAATTATTAGGAGGGTAGTAGTGAGGTTGGAAAGTAGAAACATGACTGGAGAAGTCATGTAGAGACAAGGGTTGTTGAATGTAATACCCATATGAATTACATTTTCTGTAAGGATATTGCTGCCTTAGTGGTGCCAGCGCCCATGACTGTGGTTGTTGCTACTAATAGTACTAGTCATATGATTGTAGTGGAGTTTCACTTGGATGATATTGCTATTGCTGGTGAAATTTTCTAAAATTACCTTAAGGATAAGGTAATCTTTTGGATGTTTGCCTTTGTATTAGTCATGGATTTAGAGAATACACCCCAAACTTCTATAAGTGTGACACTATGGGGCAACATCCATTAGGATGTTCATACTAGTAGATGTCACATCCACCATCATCATCTAATTCACTTCCCACAACTTCTTCTATTAAATAAATATTACCTTTACCTCTTTGATAAACACATTTAACTTCTTTCCACCTCTTGCACTCACGATCACTACCTTGTTCTTTGGACTCTTTAGCAATTTTTAAGATAGCTTGAAATCTACTATTCATGGAGTCCCATAACTAATCAACCTTAGCTGTAATTTCATATTGAAATTTTTGGAGTGGCAAGATTTTCTTATTCATCACCTCATCAGGTACAAATTCTTCCTCACTATCATAGAATTGAACCTCCATCTTTCAGATGGAAGGATTTCTATTGTACTCTTCTACATTTTATCTTTTTCTTAATTCACCCTCCTCTTTAGCTATATGCTTGATTAGTATTTGTATTTGATGGATGCTTAATTTTGATAGTCATCCTTAGGCATAAATGCTAAGGGTTCTTCTCATTTCTGATCAAATGCTATCTACAATGTGGCAAAGTTGATCCAATTGAGAATAACCATGGTTAGGACATTTGTGCATTAAGGAGTAGCATCGGTCGATGGTAGCATCTAAGGGTTCATGTGTTTCTTGTTTCCATCCTTGGATCTGCCTTCTCAAGTTGGACACTTTGGAGTATGTTTGATATATATCATTAAACAATTCAAGCATGGTACTCCATCATCTAATAAATTTTGGTTCTAAAGACTGATACTAATTTTCTGCTTCTTTAATGAGTGTTCATGGGAATAACTTAAGCTTTTGCCACTCATTCTCTATGTTCTACAAGGCACATGCATCTTAAAAAAATTGGAGATGGTTCTATAGATCAGAGTTATATCCCCCTTCAAATCAAGGAATATTTTTCATGTCTAGCCTTTTGATCTAGCTATCCTTCAAGTTCCTTTTTGGAGTTTGTATTGCCTTTGCAATGTTTAGCATACTTCAGGTAGTAAGTAAAAGCTCATCAAGGCCTTGATCATGTTGCCTATGATGCCCTCTACTACCCCTTCATTCATGGCAATGTGCCTCTCTTGAATGTCCATGCCCTTGTTCTTGCCTTTCCTGATGATCATTTTGGTCATTTCAATTATTTTGGTCCCATTGGTTATTTTGGCCACCTCCATCATGGTCTCACCTCTTGTAGTTGTAATCAAATCTAGAAGAAGAAGAAGATGATGAGGGGGAAGAGGAAGGAGGACTAGCATCATCATGGTGCCTACTGCCACCCCTTTGGTGATCATGACCATGATCACGATCTTGTTTCTTATCTGCATCCTTGCCTTGAATTACTTCTTTTGATCCTTCTTTGTCATTGGATCCATTCTTACTAGAACTAGGATTGTGAAATGTGGATTACGAGTTCTAGTTTTTACCTCCATCACCAAAGTCAAAGAGAGGAATTTCATTGAATGAGAAACCCCCAAAGAAGGGTTTCCCACCATCATTTTGATACCATAGGAATGGAAAATCATTAAATTATTTTCCCTTCAAAAATTCATGATGTTTTTATGAGAAGAAGACATTTTCAATAAGATGATAAAAAATGTAGTGTGCTTTTAAACTTTTTTGTAGTAATTGTAAAACATGATATGACTCTAAGGTTCATTCTAATGATTTTGAATGATTTCCACTAAATCCTAGATAGTGCACAAAACAACTAAAAGGTCCCCAACAATAGCACCAATGATGAGTAGTGAGCTACCCCTATGCCCAACCATATGAATCACTAAGGTGTTCAAATGTGATCTAGTTGAATTCCATGGACATATAGTTCTCCAGTGCACTAGTTCTTCTAGGAAGTTGAATAGGTGTTGATAACATTCATTGTTTTCCCAACTACACTTGTGAAGCTCAAGGATATGGTTTAAGTGTAATTAAGGTACATGATTTTTATCATTTTGTGATTTATAAGTTTGATCACCTACAACAATAATGAAAGGTAGAGAAATTTAAGATCTAATTTATCTACTATGTAGCTAGCCTAACACAAGTACCTATCCCACTTTCTTGAACACATCTTGGACGTATATAATGCTGCTAGGTTACGAAATGTTAAGTGTTGCTGGGTTACCAAGCACTATATGTATGCTCAAAGTGGTCGTTCTCGTGTTCATTAACAACTGGAAATTAATTACTTAAATTAAATGCATTAAAGTAAAGTGCATTAAAGAAAACATTAATCTATTCTTAATGCTACAAGGATTGTCAAAAGAGTCCTTTTTTATTCCCATCACACTATTACGCTCAGGTACATCAATGTTCAAACAAAGATCCATACATACTTAAACTTTTGTTGTAAAGAATAAGAGCTTCGCTACTTTGACTAGAAAACTATATGAAAATCATGAGCCCAAGCACTATATTTATAGGCTGGTGTATACCCCCTAACATCAGATATCTAACGTTGCATCTGGGCTCCAACGTCGGATACCCAATGTCGAAGCAGATAAATAAATGTGCTTCATCATTGAGTTATATAAAATATTATTAAAATATTAGAAATCTAAATTATCTTATCTAAGCATGAGAAATAAATTTATACTATTCTAAGTGTTTAATGTTAGGTGTACCAAGTGGCACACTGCTGGAATTATCAAACATTAACATATTTATATTCAAAACTTGTCGTATTCACACTATGTAATTATTATACATAAAAACACAACTAATTAACAAAGCATGTAGAGAAAGTAAAGGTTAACTAAGTTTTATTGGAAATTAAATTATATTAAATATAAATTTAAGTGATGTCAAAGTGTTGTAGTGAATATAAATAAATCTCAATCTTCTTGCTATTCATGTATGATATCCAAGTATAATTCACTCAAATAAGACTTTGTACAATTAACTTAAATTCATGTTGGAGTCACTTACTAACAAATTCTAACTTATATGGAATGAAAATTCAAGAGTCTACTTCTACAGGACCAAAATAGTGCATTTAATATAGTAGGTGAATGGTATTTATAGGCTTTACTATTCTTAGATACATTGTATTTGTGATGTCATATGAAATCCTATGATGTCACAGCTACGACATCATATCACATGAAGAAAATACTTCATCATACTCCTTTGATTAACTAAAAACATGTTTTTCAAGTTAGCAAAATTTAGATATAGTCTATTATAAAATTTTTGAAGGTAACTCCTGTCTAACTTATCTAAGTAATACATAACAAAATTTACTTGAGTGGTTTACAAGATGGTAAATAACTAGACACATATTAGAATGATTGAAAAATTTGTAGGTTATTAAAATATGCCCCATAGTAAGTCTCCTTGTTGTTCTAGATGGTTGATGGAACTTCAATAAGATAGGCTACATTGACACATCCTTGTCGATGCATGGTAGGATGTGTTGATGTAGATACATTGATGCTGATGTAGTCACTGCCTTTATAAATGCATGCATCCCTTGCATTTATGGTACTTTTTAGTCATAGCCTTAACTTAACTCTTGTAGTTTCTTTTTCCTAAAGTTAGAATATTTTCCCTCTGAGTACCTGCAGTGTGGATCTAAGAGATCATATGGAGTTTTATTTGAATGCCCATGTACCCGAACACATTGGCATGACTATAATAAAATTGAAATTTCTTATATCCATTATAGCACTTAGACTATCTTAACTTTACTTTTCTACACTTTACTTGCATTTTCCATTATTGTCTTTAATTAAGTAATCAATGTTATTAATAATAAACACGTGGGTATGACCACTTTAAGCATAATATGTTAACACTTGGTAATCCTAGTAGTGGATATTTGGTATGCCTAGTAATAGCCACTTGGTAATCCAATAGTGTTAATACTAGTTTAGGATATGTACGGCAAGTGAAAATTGTTACTTCATGTTAGGATAATTAGTTACTAGATTACTTGATTAATTAGATAATTGCTCATTAAACCTCTATTCAATCATCTAGTTAATTGAAGAAAATATATTAAAAATAAATTATAAAAATATACATAATATACCTTAACCACACTTAACCATACATACAGATAAAACACAAGTGTGAGTTAGGAAGATGACAACCTTACAACTACATGATTTACTATTTAGAAATATTGGTCACTTGGGTAACTAACTCCATGGAATTTGACCAGATCACGAGTGAATACTAGTGATTTATATGGTTGGGCATAGGGGATACTTGTTGCTCATCATTAGTACCATTTCTAGGGACTTAGTTTAGGTAAGTGGACAAAACATTATTAGCTAGTAAGTTCATACACAAGCATTGTAAGGAGGACATAACAAAATTTCTCTCATAATAATAAGAATATTATTATTATTATCCTAAGGCATACTTACATCTATTTTTGAAAAGGCTTCTACTCCCAGGAGAGAATTTCCACCAAGTGATGACAAAAATAATAGGTAATAGGAGAGGAGACCAAGAACCATTGGTGAGAAACCTTAATAGCTAAAAGTCATCTATGATCATCTAGATTCCTATTATCTAGACTTCACCTTCATTCTCCATTAGGATGAATAGCTATAATGGAGAGATATGGATGGTAGCATTGTGTTACCTCTTGATTGATTTGTTCCTACCATGCTCATGATCTAACTCATGAGGTTGGATATTGAAACAACTGGGCCTAAGTATAAAAGCATGAAGCAAGTCTCTAGGGACTACCAACCTATAGAAGCATAGCTTTGAAAAGATAAATGCATGGAGATCCACTATGAAACCTCCAAATATAAATGAGTCCCAACATCATTATTTCTCGTCCTTTCTCTGAGGAGGACACATTTCACCAATGGTTGCAATCAACCTTGGAGAACCTTTGTGATGGAAAGACAAGGTCCAAAGGTCAAGGAAATTCAAAGGACAAATCTCATAGTTAATAATCTAAGGACAAGGAGAAGGAAAAAGATAAAAACAAGGATCAAGATAAGGACTAAAAAAGGACTAGCAAGTATCATTCTCCTAGTTGTTCATCCTCATCATCCTCCTCATCATCAAACTCTGATAGAAGAAGCCATGATAGAAAAAAAGATAGGAGTAGTTAAAATTGAGATGGAGATGATAATAGATCCCATCAGATGATAGGAACTGAGATGGGAGTCAAAAAAAAGAGAATCAAGAGCATCATAGAGAATTGAGGCATAGAAAAACTCACCACAAGAGGCATGGTCATCATAGTGGCCACCGTAAATATAATGATGATGATGAACCATTGTTGGCCACTAGAAACATGTTGTATATTTTAGAAGCAATTTGAGTTTCTACCAAGCATAAGAAGGATAGAATGATTAAATAGTTGGATATGAATAATAGTTCCAAGTTTTAAGGGGGATATAATGTAGATCCATAGCATCATCTATAAGCTTTTCATGATGCATGTGCCTTACAAAACATTGAAAACAACTAGCAGAAGTTAAAACTATTTCTATAGACATTCATAAAAGAAGTATAATGTTGGTACTAGTCCTTGAAACCAAAATCCATATATTGATGGAGTACAATGTTAAAAATATTAAATAAAAAAATATAAAACATACTCTTGAGTGTCCAACCTAAGGAAGAAGATTCAATGATAGAAGCAAGGAAATCATGAGTCCTTAGATGTGACCTTGGATAGGTATTAATCTTTAATGCATCGATGCCTAAACCATGGATTCTCTCAAAGTAAACAACTTCATCATATCATATATGGGCTCTAAAACAAAATAAGAGAAACTATGGGGTCTATGTCCAAGGGAGAATTTCTAAGATGAGAGCCCATCAAATCCAAAGGTTAATAAAATGAGTGGCCAAAGAAGAACAAGAGTTGAAGAAATAAGAAAGTATAGAGGAATATAACAGAGAGCCTGCTATTCACAAGAGGGAGGTACATTTCTATGATATAGAGGAGGATGCATCCCTAGATGAAGTGGTGTAAAGAAAGACCTTGCTAATATAAAAATATATCTTTGAAATATTGACCAAGATAAATAAAATGTGAGAATCCTTAGATGAGAAATCCCAAACTACTTTGAAAATAGTAGAGGAGAAGGTAGAGCAAGGAAGTAGTGAATGAGATAAAAAGAGAAGGAAAGATACAAATAAGGGGTATCCACAACAAAAAGGTAAGGTTGCCATGAATGATGAGATTGAATTTTTTGAAATCGAAGATGATGGATGTGATATCTATTAGTACGAATATCCCAAGGGATGTTATCATATGATGTTTTATCTACAAGAATTTAGGGTATATGCCTTGAATCCAAAATTTACAAAGACCATCCAGGAGATTGCCTTATCCTCAAGGTAATTCTAGGTAGCAGTTTCATCAAATATAGTACTATTTGAGTCGAGCACCACCTCAACCTCAAAAGTAATATCAATAATGGCAAAACCCACAGTCATGGGGGATGTTACTATCCAAACAATAGTACCCTTATTGGTAGCCAGATCCCTATGGATATTATGTTCAATAGCTTGTATCTCCTTGTGGATTTGCAAGCCACAATCCTTTCAATTATCACTACTTCCCTTTAGAATATCATCAAACCCATACCTCACAATCTTATTTTCCATTTACTTATCCTTCTTTCTTTTCATCACCAAACTTTGCATCATTAAATACTACTCCCTTCCACCTATTCCACATATGTAGGAAAAATTTCATCATAGTTGTAGCAAAGAAATGCCATGAGGATCATTAACTTATAAGAAAATAGCCATTCGAGTGATTCTAAACCTAAATCTCAAAAAGGGGCTTTCTATAGGAATAATAGTCTACAAAAATCCTATTAAACACCTGCATCTACTAACCCAACATCCACTACTTCTGAGATCATCCTCAAGGCTCCTTTAAACCAAATGCCCTCAAATGTACATACCATCATGTTGACTCATGTAGTTACTAATTTGATCAAGGCTAGCCATCTTCCCAGGAAACGATTTGATCTTGGAAGTTTCCTCATCTATTTGTAGATCAAAAGGAATGATTTTTGCAAGGCTCTACTAGACTTAGGTTCTAGAGTAAATTTAAGCTTAGAGGAAATGTACAAGATTTGGAATCTGCCTTCCTTGAAGAAATGCAACATCAAACTGAAGCTTGTCAATCAATCCATCACTATTTCCTTGAGATTAGTGGAGGACATTATGATCATTTTATATTAGTGGTCTTATCCTATAGACTTCTTGTGATCCATGTTGATAATTGCAAGGGAAACTTTCCTATTATCATGGGAAGTGCTTGGTTCAACACAATTGATGGCAAGATGGAAATTTGAGACCTTTCCATGGAAATCTTCAAGGAAAATAAATGTGGTAAAATAGAGAAGAAGAAAGTGTTAGGCATTGCATATAGTGACATAGGGTGCCATTGTGTGTAGAAAATATGGGCCATACAATGTACATCCATCAAAGCATGTAATAAATATGTCAAGGCATCTACCATTCAAAAGTACTTGTATGTAGCAACCATAAAATAGGAAGGTACCCAATGATTGACAACAAAGAGTAGGGTAGACTTAATAATATGCATAGAACCAACAGAAAGCCTTACAAGTGCTTATATCAAATACATGGATGAAATAGAGTAGATTCATAGCCAACCCTCCCATGCATAGACTGAGATGGATTGGAAAGAGTTGGAGATCCCAAACTAGTTCAAGTAGAAGTCCCTTGAACTATAAACATTACTAGCTAATCTAAAATATGCTTATCTTAAGAACAGTAAGCCAATTATCATAAAAGCCTATTGTGCACAAGTGTAAAAGAAGAAGTTGCTAGAAATGATTAACAAATTATCAACTACCTTTGTCTAGTCATATCCTAAACTAATAAGAATAGATTCAAGGATATGCTAGCATTGGATCTACATATATCCCTCCATTAAACTAAGAAGGTAACAGCAAAGAAGGTTTAATCCTAAGCTTAAGCAATTTATAAAAGATGAAATTAAATACATCTTAAGGCAAGATTTATTTATCCCATTGCCATTAGTGAGTGGGTTTGCCCACTCATCATTGTACCAAAGAAATATGGTAAATGAAGGGTCTATATAGACTACAAGTACACAAGAATCATTTCCCATTGCCATTTGTGGACCAAGTGTTGAATACTATTGTAGGGCATGGATACTATAGTTTTCTAGATGGGTATAGTGGCTATAACCAAATCTAGATATCAATGAAGGATCATTCCAAAACAACCTTCTAGATACAAGAAGATTCTCTTTGACCTTTGTAATGTCCATGCTAGTTTTCAATACCTGATGCTTAGCATCTTTCAGTAGTAGATTAGTGGTGGTATATAAGTCTTCATGAATGACTTCTCTACCTATGGTACCACCTTTCAGTAGGCTTTGGACCATCTTGAGTAAGTGCTAAAATGTTGCATGAAGATAAACTTATGACTCAGTTGGTAGAAGATCCATTTGATGGTCCAAGAAGGCATAGTCTTAGGACACCGAATATTAGAAAAATGGATCGAGGTGAACCTAGAGAAAGTACAGGTTATCCAAGGAATCGCTAGATAGCCTAAAATAGTAAAATATGTGAGTTCATTCCTTGGACACATTGGTTACTATTGGTAATTGATTGAGAACTTCTCGAAAATCACCAAGCCATTAGTGGAGTTAGCCAAGAAGGATGCATCCCTTGACTAGACTAAGAAATGTGAGCATGCATTTTAGTAATTAAAATAAAAGCTCATAGAAACTCCTATTCTACATGCTCTAGATTGGTCTAGATCTTTCTACATCATGATAGATGCATTCAATTATGCATTGAGAGTGATGCTCACATAATTGGATGATCAAAAACATCTGTACTATATCCATTATGCAAGTAGAAGCTTTGTTGGTGGATAGTTGAACCATTGAGAAAGAGCTCATGGCAACGATCTACTTAGAAAAATTCAAGCACTATGTGCTTGGATACAAAACCTTTGTGTATATTGATCATAGTGCTAATAGGTTCTTGATTAACAAGTCAATAGTAAGCCCTTGTGTTATATGATGGTTGGTAATTTTACAAGACTTTGATATTATGATGGTGGATAGGAAGGGAATCGAGAATGTGATTATTGACCACTTATCGCAGTTACAATGGGATGGCAACGAGGATGAAGAGCATGTATCTGATTAATCCCTAGATGAAGTCCTCTCTACTAAATTCCTTAATGTTTAGATTTCCAAGGATACCAACTAGTATGATGATTTCCTCTTCTATCATCTCACTCAGGAGACTTCACAAGAATGGGATAATAAGAAAAAACAATAGTTTCTTCACCAAGCCAAACATTACATGGAAATCCAAGGTAACCTTTACAAGATTTGTGCTGATGGCTTGGTGTGATGTTGCATGCTTGATGTTGGTCAATTATAGAATTCTCTAGGATGCTAATGAAGGTCCTTATAGGGGCCATTAAGTAAGTAGGAGTACGATCATGAAGATCCTCATGGCAGAGTATTTTTAGTTGATAATCTTCAAGGACATCCACCAGTTTTCTTGTTCATGTGAGTGCTACTAATGGGGTGAAGGAATGATGGTCCAAATGGAAGGGCCTAAATAGTGGATCCAACCACTAGAGCTCTTTGACCTTTGGGACATTAACTTCATGGGATCCATCACTCCCATGTCCAATGAAAAGGGGCAGATCATCATAGCTATTGATTATCACATTAAGTGGGCTAAAGCTATAGCTATTACTAATTGTTCATCTTTCACTATAGCATGGTTTATCCAGAAAAATATGATTAATAGGATGGAACTCATTTTATAGGGATGAATGTTTAGAAGTTGATGCAATGCTTAAGGATGAAACACAAAATCACAACTTCTTATCATTTCCAAGCTAATGGTTAAGCTAAAGTTACTAATAGGAAGATAACCTAAATACTAACATGTACAATCAGTAAATATAGAAAGGACTAGAGCATGAAACTTAATGATGCTCTATGGTCTTATTGATCCACATAAAAACTTCTTATAAGGTGGTGTCCTTATCAAGTGGTGTATGGAAGGCTACCTAAACTTCCAATCCAAGCTAAGCTTTGTACACTTTAAATCACTTCTGAGCTTGAGCTTGATCTTGATCTAGCACAATGAGAATGCCTCATGATACTAAATTTACTAAATGAAAACTAACAAGTAGCCTTAACTATGAATGAGGTGCACATTGTACATTTCAAACAACATCATGATGCCCAAATAAGAGTTAAATTCCAACCTAGTGATAAGGTCCTTTATTAAAATACCATGCATATGCCACAATGTAATAAGTTCCAAATGTTATGGAAAGGGCCTTATATCATTCATACAACATTTTCTTTCAGTGCCATGAGCATCTACCATCCTTCACCCCTAGAAAAATGACTACTGATCAACATCTAACAAGTGAAACCTTTCCTTGAACCAAGAGTCACTATTAGCATGAATACATCAACATCCATGCAAAAAAGCTTTATTTTTTGAATCTTCTCATCTTAACTTAGTAATGGGAAAGATGATAATCCATGCAAACATATTGTAAGGACTAACCCATTTTTTACCTTTTTTTTTTACACCATTCTTTATATGTTTTTTATTTTCTTGACTATTTTATTAATTATTTTATATATTTTTCTCTCTTTTTCTTTCATCATCCTTTTTCCATATTTTATCTTCTTTTATAGGAAATATTTGATTTTGCCACTACTATTGTTAATACTATGAGTTACAAAATATAGGTATTAATGTAATGATTGATTTGCTAAATGGCCAAAATTTTATCTTTGGATTATGGCCTCTATTAAAAAGGTTGTTAATTTTCTCATAGTGGTAAGCATCAGAAGCACAACATCCATCCATTCCATCTGTTCTATAGAGGCTCTACATTTTGGGAGCATGAGTTCATTTCACATTATAGCTAAAAATAACCAATGATCTTATTATCAAACAGACCCAAAATAGACCAAGAAGAAATGAAAAAGGATGTGACCTTAAGAAGATTTGTCATATTCTCTTTCCAACCTCTTTCTGAAGTCTTATGATTCTTCTCCATTGGTATATCACCACTCCTAATATTGACCATTAAAGGAAGCACAAATTTGCATGGTGTGGTTTCCATGAAAAAACAAACAACACAAGAAGTCAAAGCACATCCCTTAGACATAATAATGGGCTATAAGCACTAGTTATGGGGCTAGAAAGCCATGTTACCCATGCCTAAAGGTACCCCTCTACCTAAGGCCCTTTCTATCTTTCTTCTACTCTTGGAGTGATGGTTATTCTTTGGAATTGTGATGAATTCTTGATGCTTGAAGGGATAGGATTTGACAATACAAAGTCACTGAATGTGGAATGGACATAGTCTCAATTGAGGATGAGATGGTATAAGATCATCCTAAATACAAAATTTACAAGGACCTCATGTGACCTTAATATAGATCACCTACCTATCATTGTTTCTCTACTATTATTCTTAGACCATAACATACCACTAAACTATTTCACATCATTGTTACTTAACACATTTGTTATGAGGTTCTCATAATCCTATGACATTTACTCCATTGAATATGATTTTTAATGTGAAATAACCATTAATCATTCTTGGTGCGTATAGACTACTTAGGATGGGGGCATGCAAGGGCATCAAGGGAATATGCCTACTTTGGAAAGGACCCAGTTTCATTCCCTTTGGTCTCCCTTAAGTTAAAATTCCTATATATCGATCATTTGCATAATCAATCCCATGAACTCACATTCAAATGTCTAGATTTTCTTAATTTTGGCATTTTAAATTCCTCCAAATGTGTTTGAATCCTTTCCCTAAAGCATATGTAATCCTCTTCAATGTTGTTGTCATCATTCTACATCCTTCTAGTTTCCATTGGGCTCTTGTTTTGTTCTAGAACTTGTCAAAAATTCCTATTTTTTTTCATGTGCAAAATTGTTGTGAATAGTTCCATCAATGCATCCTTATTGATGCAGTGGGATGAGTGAATGTAGCCTTGTCAATGCATTCTTGTTGATGTGTCACAAAAATAGTATAAATATGCATGACACTTAGTCAATTTTGAACCATTTTCCAAAGAAACAAAAGGAGTTTTTGTAATTTTTCAAAGTCCAAGAACCTTCCAAGCACCATAACTCTCAAACGGTTCATTCATTTGCATCCATTTTTTGATTCTCATATTACGAAAGGTAACCTCTACATCATGGTGGAAACAAACCTTGGTTTCTCTCAATTTTTTTGAAATTTTCCTAACTTCCCATGGTCAACCTATTAAAATAATATTAAAATGAACTACCACGAAGGGTTAAGGCCATCACACATACTTGGATAGCTAACAAATAAAAAATTATTAAAGTAATCCAACTAGCAAAGATCACAAAAAAAGCATTAAAATGACCAAATATTAACACCCAAGATACAACATAACCTAATCTAATGAGAAAGATATCAAACAACTAAGGGTTATAAAGTTAAAGCTAATCATGGGTTATGTTTGTGATAATAGATGATATCGAAATGAGGGTCATAGGTGGGAGGACATTTTGTAGCCCAAGGAGAAGTGACTTAGAGAAGGAAGGGACCAGTAGTAGCAACTACAATAGCCCCAAGAACAAGCATTAGAAGCAATCCATGCCACTAGATCCCTTTAGGAGGAGCTTGAAGTGGAATGTGTTCATTAGAATTCCACAGTAGAAACTTGCTAGTCTAGGCAATATGAGACCCCTAGACCAAGGAATAATTTAGAGAGCACTCTAACCAAGGCCTACTTGGAAAAAATAAGAATCAAGAAGGTCCAAAGTTCCATTATTCAGGAGTTAAACTTTCGATCCTTCTTGGAGTTGGTGTCAGAAGATGTCTATACATAATTTCAAGGGTCTCCCATGTTGCTTGCTTTTCCTAGTAGGAGAAAATGATAGATGGGGAAGACTTACCTATTTTGGAACAAACAATAAGGAAATGCATCATTGAAAATAAAGGACATCACCATCTCTTACTCAGTTGAGGCCATTGCAAAGGCTTTAGGGTTACTAGATACAAGAATCAAATTGGTTGAGATCTTAACACAAGCAGATCCAAAATATAAGAAAGAATAGGTCCAATGATGCAATGAAGTGGATGGCAAGGAGTACAATGTTCTTACTAAAGTGGAGCATACATACTTCAAGATCACATCCTATCACCTAAATCCAATGATGAGTTCTAACAAGGTGACAAATTATCTCCACTTGGGCATGCACTTCTTTAAGCAATAAATTCTCAGTCAACCTTTATAATCTTATTTTCTTGGAAATAGAAAAATGCTTCAAAGAAAATGAGAAGGGAAGGAAGAACCTTTCCTTTCCATACCTCATCTAAAAATTATGCAAAATGGAAGGCATATTTTGCTATTCAAATGATATGATTTACTATGCTCCTTTCATATCATGTAGAAAATTATAAAAGATAAACCACCATCCAAGTTGCAAGAAGAGGAGCAGCCACACCACCACCTACAACTCTAGATACTATAGTAGAGGTATGTGTAGCTACTGAAAGACATAGACTTCAAGAGTAGCAACTATAGCAACAATAGAGCTTTGCAGGTGGTGGAGAACCATTTTTCTACCATCTAGCCAAGAGCCACTTAAACAAGGTTGTAAGGACCATTAGCTAGCAGGATAGTGAGGCTACCTCACTATCCTCAACCCAAGGAAAGTAGATGTTTACAAGGTCCAATCCTAATGCCAGGGAGATCACAATGTTCATCATAGGATAAACATTTCTTGAAATCTCATGAAACACTTTGTCCTTCTCTATCATGTTGGAGGAAGGTGAGGGGGAGATCCTCTTGGTAATGTAGCACAAAGACCAAGAGACAGTGGTGGAGGTGATGGCTGATAGGGTTGCTAAAGCCCTAAATGTTCTTGTGGCATCAATACTATCATTGTTGTAATGGTGGACATTTGTGCATCCACAAGAGTAGGGAGTTGTCAAATGAGCACTACCCAACATGAGGAACTATTAGAAAGAATAGTTAGAACCATGCAACCAATTCTAGATATTTTTGATCTCCCAGATGAGATCACTACAAAATAGTTACAATTGCTTGAGACAAGGGGCAAATAGCTTATTGCCAATACAAAACTAGAGGAGGCTTCCATATTCAATTAGTGGTTGGCCACTAAAGTTGTTATGTTATGTGCCCATCTCTCTGAGCTTATGATTCTTAAGCTAGAACTTACCAAGGATGAAGCTTTCCAAGAACTTTAAAAAAGACTTTAGGAGGTCAAGAATGAAAAGGAGGTCACTATCTTCAATGCATCCTTATCAAAAGCCATGGATTTCAACATTGACAAGGACTTGTTGCAGGTCTGAAAGAAGAACGTGGTCCTTACAAAGGACAATCATTAGCTATGCAATGCTAAGCAAAAAAAGGACTAACTGATCAAATTAATATGCTAGAAATCATAGTAGCTCACCAAGATGAACCTAGACCCAAGAAGGTTAGCAATGTAAAACTATAATCTCTTAATGGAGGAAGTCCATACCATTCACCAAAAAATTGCAATTGGGATATTCACTTGGAAAAATGAATTCTTGGAGTTCAAGCATGTAAAAAATCACTATAAGAACCAAGTTGAGCTCCTTAAGGAAGTTAATGAGAAGGAGATTCAGTTGGTAAAGATGAAAATCGATGAGATCCTTTAGCAACTCCAACAAAGAGGTAACATATGGCAGCCAATTTTTGATGAACTAGACACATTCAACAAGATAGAAATCCACCTAAAGGATTTGAAGATTAAGGAAATGATAGAGTACATGAAGCCCGCAAAACTTCATTATGTTAACTTGGCAATGATAATAATGAGGAGGATAATTTTAGAATTGGAAAAGTGGCTAGTTCATATCTTCTCTATGGAGCAAAATTCAAGCTCCACAAGACAACAAAATAGGAATTGAAAACATCTAATGCCAAGCTTGAAGTTCTTAGGAGTAGATTCTTTGACCAATGATTTGTTGCTAAGAACCAAGCCAAAAGGATGAACGAGTACCAGGAGCTACAAAACCTTGAAAAGACATTTGACATAGAATCTAAAACCTTCACAGACTAGTTTATCAACATGAAGGAACTATTTCCTTCAATTTTGTACTAGTGGAATACTCATACATTGGTTCATATTGACAAAGCTACATGAACTATGTACAATCTATAAAGTAAAGAAGAAAGCACTTCTGGATGCTTTCAAACTTCTAGCAAAAGTAGTGGTAGCAGTAGGCCAACCGTAACCTCCACCAATTCCAAGATGGGATGACGAATCATAGTCATAGAAGCCTGCACCTCTGAGCACTATTTGAGACTTCATCACATCTTTAGCTATCCTATAGGCACCTACTAAAATTTTGTAAAGTGTTCAATTCTGTTGTAATAAACACTCATTTTTATGATGATGTATAATTTGGCACTCAAAGCTCGTTAAGAGTTAGTGATTCTCTCTTTCAGTTAATAAATTTCATAACATCTAATTTTGTAAGAAACTCAATCCTAATTCTGTGCACTCAAGGACAAGTTTTTAATTAGTTGTGTGGGTATGATGGAACATTAATAAGATAGGCTACATTGATGCATCTCTATTGATGTAGGCCCATCGATGTATTCCCATTGATGCACGATAGGATGCATTGACGTAGATACGTTGATATTGATGTAGTCACTACCTATATAAATGCATGCATCCCTCACATTAATGGTACTTTTCAGTCATAGCCTTAGATGAACTCTTATAGTTTCTTTTCCCTAGAGTTAGAATATTTTTCCTCTGAGTGCTTGCAATGTGGATCTAAGAGATTGTATAGAGTTTTATTTGAATGCCCATGTACCTAAACACATTGGCATGACAATAATAAAATCAAGATTTCCTATATCCATTGGAGCACTTAGACTAGCTAAACTTTACTTTTCTGCACTTTACTTTACTTGCACTTTCCATTACTTTCTTTAATTAAGTAACTAATGTTATTAATCATAAATACATGAGTACAACCACTTTGAGCATAATGTGTTAACACTTGGTAATTCTAGCCATGGATATTTGGTATGCCCAGTAATAACCAGTTGGTAATCCAATAGTGCTAACACTAGTTTGTGATGTGTATAATTAGTTGCTAGATTGTTGATTAATTAGATAATTACTCATTAAACCTCTATTCAATCATCTACCTATTCTAAGAAAATATATTAAAAATAAATTATAAAAATATACATCATATGTTTTAACCATAATAATATGTACAAATAAAATAAAAGTGTGATTTGGAAGGACATCGACCTTACAACTACATGATTCACTATTTAGAAATATTATCCACTTAGGTAACTAAGTTTACAAAATTCGAGAGGATTGCTAGTGAATGCTTGTGATTTGTATGGTTGGGCGTAGGGGATACTTACCACTGATCAACGGTGATAGTTCTTCCTACTATGGTGGTTCTTATGGTTGATTAGCATGTTGATGCTCTATGTAGAAATGGTTTAGGATTATCTAGTATTTCTTGACATTCATTCATAGATTGTGAATGGTCCAAGCTAAACTAGCTAGAATAGCAATTTTTGGAATCTCTCATAGATATGATAGATTAGAGAACATTTTGTTTACTTGTATGAACTAGGTAATAAATTGTTTTTGTGCAACATCAAATACACAAACTTTTTCCTTCTACTAATATTTTTACTAGGTTTCCCCAAAACATCATGTTGTCTAGTATATTACACTTAAAGGACTTCTACCTTTGCATTTGTTGCCTAAAAAGGCTCAAATGGTATATGAGATTTTCATGATGTAGGTAGCCTCTCTCATCTAATTCCCCCTTCTCAGTAAGGACTAGAATTAATCTTACCTTAGTCTAGATTCCAATAGCTAGTATATCTTATAAACATGGATTAGCTATTGAAGCCTCCCTAATGTAAGTGCTAAATAATCAATGTATAGTTCTAAGAATCAAGGGTATGTTATCAAACATGTGTCAACGTCCAAGAAACTTTTCATAGCATCTAAAATATATAAATTAGGTATTCCCATGCTTCTATTGCAATAACATAGTTTTAAAATACATGGGTCACACGATTTAATTAGTGTCAAAACCATTTATCATCCATCAAAATAATGAGATAGTCTATGCTTTCTAAGAACTAAAAAAAAAAGTAAGAATTATCCTTAGCATGTGAGGAGATGGCAACAAGATAGAAAGTGACTATGGGAGTATCTAGAGATAGTAGTCTACTTTTAGGACTAATTAATTCATAGTATAGTATACCTAGTCATGAATAAATCCCTATAGAAAAAAATGAAAATTTCTATATTGCAAAGTGGATAAATCTATAGATTATTAGTACTTCTTTTCCAACCCAAAGTTGCAATATGTTAGGACACCCTCTTTAGATTTGTTAACCCTCTTGCAGTATGTTACTTTACTAGCCAATCATATTAAATAGCTTCATAATTATAGGATTCACTTAACAATCACTATTAGTAGTGGTTCAAAGCAAAAGACTATGAAGAAGATAGTACTTTCTTTTAGCCTCATCATGTAGCTTATTTTCATGATCAAATAGGATAAATGTAACTACAACTTGCTTTTTCCACTTTATTTCATGGGTGACTAGTTCTCAACATGGTAAAATTGGCATACATAAGGTTAGCAATCTACATATAGTGTGTTAGCTCCTTTATTTACAGGTCCTTAGTTTTGATTTTTACCTAATATATCATTATGATTTCATAAAGAATATTATTGCAAGTAGCATCAGTAGTTTGTTGCAAAGCAACATTGATGTGGACCTTAGTTGCTCTAATTTCCTTCTTATTGATCTTATTTTGGAGATCCACCTAATCCTTGTTATGTCTTTTAAACATAACGTACTTGGTGGCCTCATTTATCCAATACTAATTTCAATTGCAAACCTCTACTACAATTAGGGATCACTACTATGGATATATTCCTACATTTTCATGCTAACCTCTTGATGTCTACATATGCCTTAATAAATTATTCATGGAAATAACTTAATTGATTCTTCAACTATTCTTTCTCCTTGGATACTTATGTCAATCTTTAATTTTCTACTAGTAGTCTCTTATTCTCTTCCTCCAACATGATGATGTTCATTTTCTAAGGCATAAGACTTAGCATTGGCAGTTAAAGCATCTCATATGGCTTTCTCCTATTGGATTTCCAATTGGTATTGCCTGATAGTGAGACATTCAACTTCCTCAATTTTAAGGTTATCAAGTAATTCTAGCATCATGAAGTAAGCAAGGTATTGTACTTAAGTAGAGAGTTGGATCACCACATCCTATAATTCTTGGACTTTTGACTCTACATACTATAGTTAATTCTTAGTGATCATTAACTTTCTCTTGGCAAAAAATTAATTCAAACAAAAAAATTGCAATATTTTTAGGTATTTTAAAAATTTTCTAAATAGTTTGATTCATTTGAAGGAATCAATCCAAGACATCTTCATATTCCACTACACTCATTGATTCACTAGCTCTTCTAACACTTGCAAGTTTTTGAACATCTTGGGCAGTAGTAAAGTTAGGAATGAGAGCCACAGGAACATTTTGTTTAGTGTTAACATATTCTAGAACATCCTTGGTAATGTCTTTCTAGCCTTCATGAGGCATAGTTAAGATTATAGCACCTTTTTGGAGGCAAGGATAACCTAGAATACAAGTACATTTCTAGAAATCTATGTGGTCCAAGAATCCCTTATGGATTGCATTGAGATTCTACCTGATATTGGATTAATGGAGAATATAGATTTATTAAAGGTTGCATACAAGAATTGTCAAAAGTCTCTATTCGTACAGCTTATAGTTTGTGGAATCTCTTACATATGGCTCATTTCTAGATGATAGATCTTAAGATCTATTGTAGAAACATGGGTACTTGGACTTGTACCACTTG
Organism: Gnetum montanum; assembly: GCA_015680685.1. Lineage (NCBI taxonomy): Eukaryota > Viridiplantae > Streptophyta > Gnetopsida > Gnetales > Gnetaceae > Gnetum > Gnetum montanum. The sequence goes on from MNCI01010476.1 coordinate 397,055, forward strand.
TTTCTACTACAAGTATGCTCCATACCTACAAAGTTACTTGATTAGACATGGAAATGAAAGTGTTAGCTTCTCCTCAAATTAGCATTATATATCTAAGAAAAGAAGATACACCATCTTAGCTGGGTATTGCCCACTTATCACAATACCTTCCCTAGCTACATAGGTTACTATTCTATTAAGGTATTTAATAGGGTAGATGGGGTAGGTTTCTATCTTAAAGTAGATCTTCTCTATTGTTGACATGTCCCCATGCTACTTCTTGTTATCTTCATAGGATTTCTTCAATCATAAACATATAGTATTATGATCAAACTGGGTAAAGATCATAATAGTCTCTATACCCTTGTTAAATAATTGTAACATCCTAGCAATAGCATCCACAATATAAGATACTATAATTTCTTCAATCTTGACTATGGTATCTTCCTACTTTTTGTGTTAAAATTGGTATATTTTTCCAAGATACCAGTCTCCATTGATCAAAAGAATTGGCCAAAATAAATAAACTTGTAATCACTCGTGTACTTCCTATAACACAAACTTAAGAAATGATCTAGAGTTAAGCTCCACAATCATTCTATCCATGTGGAATTTGTTCCTAATGATCTTAATGCATGCATTAGAAACTAGAAATTTTTATTATGTCCAAGAAATCACAAAGAATCTTTTGGATGGTTATAATGGCTCAACATATTTTTGAGAAAAGTTGAAAAAATTATTGATGTAATGCCCTAAGAAAATAGGGTCAACTTGAAAGAAAAAAATTAACATATTACAATTAATATTATAATTCATTTGAATGGGAATCAAATATGGACAAAATAAAAAGATATATTCTTCATATTCTATGTTTTATTTGCATAGTCTACAAATACAATCTTCTCTCAATAAATTGATCTAACGGCTTGTCTCAAGAAGAAGATGATGAGGGCTCATTTTTGCTCTATCAATTTGATTCCTTAAATGAATATTGATAGCTAAAAATAGATACTTTTGAGTACTAGGTAATGAACCTCTTCCAATAGAATATAAATAAAAATATTTTTTCCTAACATATTCAACCAAATATTAGCTAAGAATTTTATTATAGTCTTTCAGAAGAGTCTTTTATTTAAAGGAAGATCATTTCTTATAATATTTCATGAATAAAACCATGATTTTCATTGATGCAACCATTCATTTTCTTATGTAGAATTCATTCTCCTTAGCTTAATTGACTTCTTTCATGTGACTTAACTTCTAAGTATAAGCAATAAATTTATAAAAAGCTTTAGCTTCAAGAGGAAACAAATCTACTTCTAAAAGTGAGATATCATAAGTCTACATTTTCACTTGGAGTTCACATATAAGAAACTAGTTTTGAATATGTTTTATTTTTTTCTAATTATATGTGGAAAGAAAATATTCCCATGCAACACAGTCATATAATTATATAGGTTGGACAAGACTATAAAAAAGTTTCCTTTCATTCTCCCATGCCAAAATTTGTTTCTTGTTTTAATTCTTTATTATACCAAATAAAGCTCACATGTCACTTAAAACCCTCTAAGAAATAAGAGCATTTCAACTATAATTACTAGAAAATTCAACTTCCATATATTTATAAGGGTCACATATATCAAGACCTTTTTATTCAAGAAAAAAATTATAATTTCTATTCTTAGTACCACAAACTAAAATTTTAGTCTTATTAATATTAAATTTCATACCAAAATGATTGTAGTAGTCTTGGAGAATTTGAAGCATATAATTTAACCCTAGAGTTGATTTTGCAATCAAGGCCACATCATTTGCAAAGAGAAGCATGTTTAAAAATAATCCATTTATTGACATAGCATGGTTAGAGGAATTTTGCATACATTCCTTAAATTCATTTATAAATATGTCAAAATAGATAGGGGACATATTCTTTTTCGTATATTTATAGATAAAAGTATATTTTTTCTACCTGCTACTGGAATAGGTGGTACTAAGACTTTTCCAATGTAGACTACTACATTTTTTTGGCCCTGTAGCATAGGCTAATCAACTTTTTGTTTTCTTGCTAGATCCTTTGAATTGAACTATAATGACTATTTTCATCCTTATCCTTATCTTTTCCCTCTATCTCATTCTTCACATGGCCTTTCCCCCTTGGGCTGTGAGGATTCTCCTTTCTCAAGAATATGTTTAAGTATCATTTGTAAACACCAAGAATAAATCATTAGTATTTTAAAAATTCCATTATGGTTTTGATCCTTTTTGACCCTTTGGGTTGATCAAAACTTCAAAAAATATAACATTAACAATATCAAGTGATTTCTACTTGATTACTATCAAATTTCTGCCAAATTCTAAATGCCCTTCTATAGTGTGTGAGTAGTTTTGGCTAGTTTTTTATTCTCATACGCTACTCGACATGTTGGCATAACATGTGAAATGTTTTCTAACAAATCTATAGTGTATGGATGAATTCTAGTTTTGCATGTTGTTCCATATACTATCACAATGTATGAAGAAAAAATCTAATTTTTACAACGTATGGAGCAAAAACCTAGTTTTTGGTAGCATTTTCAATCATTTTAGCTTCCATAGGCTAGCATAAATAAAATTTATAGTGTGTGGGCTGTAAATTGCATCTTTACATATTTAAATTACCCAAAATTACACTGAAACAAGGCCATAGGATAGGATTTTTGATAGAAAAACATGGTAATTACTTCTAGCTTTGAATTTCTACCAAATTGCAATGATAAATATGACTTTAAATATTTTTTATATTGGTCACATGAATGGTTGAGTTGTTTCGAAGGATAATCTAAGATATTTATATTCCTAATGCTTGATTGTTCATTTGTTAAGGTAATTGTTGATTTTTCCCACTTCTCTTTCTATTCTTGTATTATTATTCTCATTTCATTTGTATAAGTGGAGTTGGAAATCCTTTCTCAATACTAGAGTGGGGTAAGGGGTTTCATCCATGTACAAACCTTTTCTCATTATCTTTATATGAGTCAAGGTTGTAAAGTTTGTATAAATATCATTTAATTTTAATCAAAGAGAAGTTGAAGTCCTTTTGTATTTTTGCTTTATGTTAGAAAGTAATCATGTTTTGTGGATGTAACAACAATCAATAGGCGATAGATATTAATCAAGAGAGAAGTTTGGATGTCAAGGGAAGAGGCAATAAACTCTTGATTTTGCCATTGCTTTTGGTTACTTGAATCACTATAGTTACCTCTAGGAGTACAACATTTGGATGAGTCATAAATTAGGTGATGAACTAGTGACATAACTAATCTAATTATAGAAGAGCTCATCAATACTAAATGTCAAAGATGATAATGAAATATACTTTCTTTTAGCTTTCTAGAATTTCTAGCCACATCCCAAAATTTACTTTTAAAATTAACCAGAACTTGGACCATGAGTAATGGTTCAATCATGGTTTTGCAAATCATGAGTCACACTTATGATTGATAACCAAGGATGATGGTCAAATCCTTGAATGTTAACCATGAGTCATGGTTAGGTTATGATTGATACAAAATGTATTAAATTTCTACCATTAGGCTCCTCTAGATGTTTTTCAAGCACACAAATCATATTTAACTTATGATGTAATATCATGACTTTTGGTGAAGTCGTGGTTGGCAGAATTAGAGGCCTTTTATATTTTGCGATACTAAAACCCATGGTAAGGTCATTATAAAACTTTGTATAAACCATGAGTTATGGTTAAATTTTGGTTTAGTTGTGGTTTTGTGAAAAATTTGAAATTAACTCTAAAATTATGCTAGAATGGAGATTAAAATGTGCTACACAAGAAGAGGATAAATGTGAAAATCCAACAAAAGAAAGAGCAATCCCAAATTACTATGATTTAGAGACTTGAATCTTCATACCAAGTGCTGAATGAATTTTCAATAAAACATGCTTTGTTTAACTTCAATAAGTTCTTGGATGGCTAAGCAATTCCTCCTTAAGTTTGAAGTATCTTTGAATACTACAATAAATGAGCAACAGTGAAGATTAATCTTCAATGAGAACTTTCTTCTTCTTTCTTCTTTTGAATGATAATGGAATGGTATCTAATTGAAACATGATTTAAATTGATGAAAAAATATCATTTTGGAATGCAAATAAAATAAATAAAATATTAAAATGAAAAAATGATATGAAAGCAAACTATTCTCTTCAATTACTTCAAGCTTTTTTTTCATACTACCATGGAGTCTTCATAGGAAATTTCCTTAATGGAATGACTCAAGTTTCAAGAGATCCTATACATGGAATAAATAGAAAAGTGAGGAGGTGCTTAAGTGCACACTCAACTCTAATATGATTGCAGATGATCCTAGTTAATTATAGCTAAATGCAATGGAAAAAGCACACATTAAGCTATAAATATTATCTACTAATAATTCTAAAAATGACACAAAAAAATCATGATCATCTATAGCTCACATCATCAACAACCTCCTCTTGACATTTTGCTAATGCATCATTCTATGCATCTCATGGGTTTAGAACCTAGCATGTCTCAAACCTTGTTCCAATTTAAGCACTTTAATTCATCTAATGTCCTCATAAAAATTTGTATCCCTCCCCACTTTATTGATTTGAAGGATAAGGAGGAGCTAAGCTTAGTACCTACTATGTAGAATCCCAACTCAATTTCTTACTTTCACACCTTCTTGGAAATGTTCTTCTCTTGACTAGTGAACTACTAATATCCTCTTTATCAAGAAGGAGTGGCCTTGGTGGTTTCTTAATGGAAATGTCATTGTTCTCATATCTCTACCACTCGTTTTCATTAGGCCATCTATTTTGCATCTCATTATACCTTCTAATCGAAGACAACATGGTTGCAATTAATATGCCTCTTAGCAGAGTTAAGCCTCCTAGCAGCATAGCTTCTTGAGTGATGTGAAGCCTACCTTCATAGATCCCAAAAGAACCCACTCCATAAGTTTCCTAAGAAACTTAATCTTAGCAAATGAGAACAACATAAAGGAATGGAGAATATTTTCCCTTTTATTAAGAAAAATCTCAACATGTAGAGAAACACATCAAGATTGAGGAGCCAAGCTTAACTCACAACTCTCCCAGGGATCTTAGAGATCACACATGTTCTCTCTCAACCCTCAATTACTCATAAAGGAGCCAAAGCTTAAGATAAGATAATTTTAAGAGATTCTCTTAACCTATCTCAAGTGCTCTCCCTTTCCTACACTCAAACTCTCTTACACAAGCTCTCAAGAGGCCTCTCAAATCTCTCACTTAACTCTCTTTCCTCACTCTTTCTTAAATATAGGACTTGGACTCTTATTTATAGCTTCTTAATATGACCTTTCTTTCTTCTTTATATTTAAAAGTGTAAAATAGGTTTTTTTGCTCATCAGAGACATCTCATGGTATAAGGAGATGTCTTTCCCAACTGTAGATGAGTTGTAGGAGATTTCTTGTATGCAAAGGAGATGTCTACCATGAAGAGAAGCTACCTATACTCAAGAGTAGACATCTATCTCCTTGAGAAGATGTCTATCATGTAAGGGATATGTATACATTTTTTAGAAGACATATATCTTAGTTCAAAACATTCAAACACCTCCAAATACATCCACATTGACCTTGAAACCTCTAAACCCATCAAAATAAGCTTCAAACACCTCCAAACATGCTAAAACATCCTAGAATCATCATAAAAAAAATACTAATATAAGATGACACACACAAACAGAACACATATATCCAAAATACATTGAGGATTAGACAAGGATTGGGTAATGTCCTCATCATCTCTCCCATCCTTAAAAATGACATGCTTAATGACTATTAACAAGTTAGAGGACACAATGCCCCCATGACTCAAGGCCATCACACATAGCACAACAATCAAGATTCAATGCATTAAAAACATGAGAATGAGCATCATTTGAGATTTTGGTTTTGAGCTTTCCTTACTCATGGATGCTTGTGCTTATGCCCTATCATCATGCTTCCTTTATCTGAAATGCTTCCCTTGCATCATCATGATGACTAAAGCTTGCAAAAAAGTGACAAAATAAGCAGGAAAATAATTGTTAGCATCAACCCATGAAGTAGATCTCATTTTCTAATGCTCAAATACCAATGACAATCCTCCACTTGCTACTAATTGATCTTCCTGATTCTTTCAACATCTCCTTTCCAACATAAATCTCAACCCAACATTTACACGTGTCCAAAAGCATCAACCAACATGTTACTACCCTAAACACATAAGATTAAATAGTAGCAAAAGCAACATTCTTCTCATTCATATGAGACTCTAAACAATCAGTAATAGCATCAATATCAAATGCGTTCTTTTCAGTGTCAAAGAAAATTAGCATCCATATCAAACACATTCTCTTTAGCATCAAAGAAAACTTCATCATTACAAATAACATTTAGCTTTAAGATGTCCTTATAAATAGGAAGCATAAATGAAGAATTCAAGTTATCAATATCACTATCATCAATAGTGGATAATAACCTAAACTTATGATTACCTTTCCCCATAGTCCAACTATTATTTTCTCCATCAAACATATCCTTATTGTCATAATTCCATTGACTACCAAATATGAGATCTGAACAAGCAATAGGCAATACATCACAATGAGTCTAATCATGAAAATTTCCAATGGAATAGTCAATAAGGCACTATTCCTTACCTTGCTTATAATGATTCTTCATTAACCAATGTACTTTGTATGGATTAGGATGCGGAATTGTAGCTAAATGCAATGAATTCATAACCTTTGTGACAATCACATGTTCTTGTACTCCATCATTAATGAATACACTTAAGGAATGACCTTTAACATCACAATGAGTTATAAACACGCTATTCCTCATAACATTTTCATTCATAATAACATGTCCAACAAAAGTAGAACTATTCAACTTACTTTAATTAGCAATGTACAAATGATCAAGTTCAAATACTTTCTTTGAAGATTTAGGTTCATCCTCTTGCATAGTTTGAGTCTCCTTACCCTTAGAGGCATTCTTCTTTGGCTTTGTGCACTGCCCTTGATTATGACCTAATTCACCATAATTATAACACATTTTTATCTTGATCTTTACCTCTTCAAGATCATTCCCTTCTTCTTCCTCTCCTTGAAGAAGTAGACTTCCTTTCCTTCTTCTTTTGTTCATCTTCTCCATCTTTCTTGGATGATTTCCTTTACTTGTGAGTTGTATCTTTCTCATTCCTCCTCTTATGATCTTTTTCCTTCTTAAGCCAAACTTTGTGATTTTTATTTCAACCTTAAGGGCAAGAGTATAGTCGTCATCAAGAGTACTAGGCTCATATAATGCTAATTCTTACTGATATTTTACCCTTAATGCACTAATGAAGCTAGAAGCTTACTCACACTTAGTTCAGTGAACATCAACCATTTCCAAAGCTTTATAAAATTCAACATAATAATCTTTTACCTATTAATCTTCTTATTTGAGAAATGTCATCTTCTTGATGGCTTCATGATAGAAGGATGCCTTCTCCAACTTTTTCCTTAGCATAAATTCCATGAGTTTTCAACTTTCAATAGGTCTTCCATGTTCTTCAAAGTACTTGAGACATTCCTTGTCCCACCATTTGGCTGCTAATACATCAAGTTTTCTCTCAACAACATGAATTATTAGCTCACTAGAAATGTGCTCAACAATAAAATACTTATTCACAACTCTAAGAAAAAGAAATAAATTTGGATCTTTAGCACCTTTAAAGATGGAAATATCCACATGAGGACCTCTTAAAGTACTTCTTAAAATCTTTATAGCCATTTCATGATCATTTTCCACATTATTATGAAGAAAAGAAAACTTTTGCTTGTATCTTTGAATTCTAGGCTCTTCTCTCCTTGGAGTCCTTTGATCATTTCTTCCTCTTGAACTTTGTAAATATGCAAAAGGATTCTCTTCAATCTTCTATTCACTTCTTCTTGAAGTTTATGCAAAGTCTTAGTGCTTGTGAACCATTACTTTGGGAAGGACTTCTTGCATTTTAGCCACAAAAGCCTTAAAGGAGTATTTGAGTGCTTGAAGCTCTTGTCTAAGCTCTTAATTGGTCTTCTTATTAAGAGTCACACTTTTCAAAAATGTAGAAGTAAAATCTTAAGCAACAAGATAAAATCTTTAAGAAATTCCTTTCAATTCAAGATATCAAGGTACTAAACCCTAACACAAAGTGTAATGAAGATGTAATTGACTTCAAACTCTATCCTTTCAAGAAAATGGATGCTCAATTACCAAAAAGAAACTTGACCTTACAAAATTCAAGCAATCGTTACCACCCTTAGATTTTCTAAATCCTAATTGGTTGGAAAGCTTCAAAATTCTTCAAAAGCTTGATGAAGATCACAAATTTATATGTGGATTTCTCCAAACAAAGTGCTTTGATACCAATATGGTGTGGAGCCTACCTCAACAAATCTCAAAAGGACATATTCCATAAATTTCCTAAGTAAATTAATCTTAGCAAACAAAAATAACACAAATGAATGGAGAAAATTCTCCCTTTTATTAACAAAACTCTCAAAATGCAAAGAAATACATCAAGATTGAGGAGCCAAGATCAAATCATAACTCTTCCAAGGATCTAAAAGGACACATATGTTCCTTCTTAGTTCTCAATTACTCACAATGGAGCTAAAGCTCAAGACATGATACTTATAAGAGATTCTCTCAACCTATCAAGTGCTCTCCCTTTCTTGCACTAAAAGTCTCTTACCTACATTAAAATCTCTCACTTAACTCTATTCTCTTGCTCTTGCTCAAACTCAAAACTTGGACTCTTATTTATAGCTTCTTGGAGTGACCTTTCATCTTCCTTTACATGCAAAAAATACAAATTTATTTTCATTGCTCACCAAAGACATCTTATGGTATAAGGAGACATCTTGCCCAAGTGTAGATGAGTTGTAGAAGATGACTTGGTTATAGAGGAGACATCTATCATGCAGGGGAGATGTCTATCCTAGCAAGGAAAAAATTCAAGATACTTATTTTGAATTCTTCAAAATTCAAACACTTTTAAACAAGTTTCCATTGACCTCAAAAGCCCCTAAACTCATCAAAATAGTCTTTAAACACCCCCCAAACATGCTAAAACACCAAGGAATTATCATCTAAAAGGCCAACATAAGAATACACATACAAAAAAAAATATACACAAATCCAAAATATATTGAGGATTAGATAAGAGGTGGAAGTTTTCTTCATCATTGAGTCTTGCACTTGGATTCACTTGACATACTATAGTTGGATCTCTAAGGATTTAAATATCTAGCTCATTTAGACACATTGAAATCATGTGTAATGATGAATTAAGGCCTTAGTAATTTTTCTATCAATGCTTTGTAATGAGCCTATTCATTCTAGGGTTCATGATGTTCCCTTTTGATGTGATGAATGTGCCAAGTTCTTGGGTCCTCAATCTTCTTATTTTTTGTATCATGGCCCCTTGTACTTAAGTTCTCCAATCAATCCTTGTGGGTCTAGGATCATCATTTCTTGCCTCCCCCCTATGATTTTTTGAACAATGATTAATGCACGGGTACTCTTATTCTTTTTATTTTAATACATTAGTGATTTCCCCTCAAAAGAAAAAAATCTTATGACTTAATGCATTAGAAAAAGTTATGGCTATGGCTAAATGCAAGAGTCCTCCCTGCAAAACTCATAGTAAGTTATATGAAGAAGTTATCATCAAGCTCAAGGATAGTAAAGAAAAATAATAATTTTAAATTTTGAAGCAAAATTAATGTCAAGCAAGGATATCCTTTATCTCCAACTCTCTTTAGTCTCTCCATTGATGAGTTACAAGATTAGGTGTATAATGAAAAACATAGATACAATGTATAAATAGGTTCTCAAATAGTGAACCTACTTCTTTATGTGGATGATGTTGCTTTAACATCTAGTTTTGAGAAAGGTATATCTAATATGTGGCAAATTTTAGAAAAAAATTTTCATTTCTTCTAATTTTCAATTTAATGTAAAGGAAACTAAAATGATGATATGGAGCATAAGAAACACATAGTGTAATTTTAAATATGGTGATAAGAATATATGAAGTGTCGACTCCTTTGGATACTTGGATATTCAATATGTGAATAATTATAGATGAGATAAATGCATTAAGGAAAGAATAGCCAAAGGAATAAAAGTTATTATCAAATTAAAAAAATTGTAAGGCATTAGGAGTTTGAGCTTTGAAGGTTAGAAAAAAAATCTTTTAGACAGTCATTTATACTATTGTGTTATATGGGTACTTAGTTTGGACCAAGTTTTAACAAAAAAAATTGGAAGGTTATTACAAAGTATACACAATATTTTTCCTTGATGAATTAAAGGTGAAAGGTTAAACACCCTATTCCATGCTTTTGTGAGAGTGTACTATACCCTCTCTACAAGTAGAAGCTATTTATCATTTCTTATACTCAAAACTTGCAAATATAGAAAAAATCAAATTTTCTAGAGTAGTTCTTAAAGATAAAAAGGGAAGAGATGATATTTTCAAAAAATTTAGTCGTTGAAGACATTAGATATCTCATTGGAGGAGATACAAAGTAATCCAAAGCACATTGTAAGTTAGTTTTGCAATAGGTTCTACTAAAGTTATGATCAAATATAGAAGGTAAGACAATTTTATTTGAAATACATAAAAGGTAATTATTTAAGCCTAAGCTCACTATCTATAAGTCACTCTCTGAAAGAGATATTTTATTGTCATTTGCAACCTTTATCTAAGTTCACATCAAAGTGTAAATTCAAAAACATATTTGTATGTTATGTGATTCAAGAGATCTTTGAAGATAAGCTTCATAATTTTAATAATTTCTCTAAGGCTAAACATTTGAAACAAATATATAATAATGTTGTGAGACTAAACATTTCAAACAAAAGTATAATATTGGACCAGGACCCCCATGACTAATCGCAAACCTCTAGTAGCGAGAGAATGGAAAAAGAGAAGGAATAAGAAGGATACAGGAAAAGAGACAATGGCAACACCGATAAAAAGGGATGTCAAAGATGGAAATGACGAAATAAATGGTGATTGTAGCAATGTTTAAAGGAAAGAAATTAACGGATGCACCAAATAGGAATGCCAGTGGGTCCTCCCCAAAGCAGGCTCATGCCCTTAATGCCCTGACAATCCCACATTCAAAGAGTTCGTAGGCACTAGGAATGTCATTTGGAAACAAGAGTTAAAGTCTTAACCACAAGAATTTACCAAAAACAAAACAATGCATCCACCAAGATATGGACTACTGATACAACCGACAATGAGGAAATAAATGGGGAAAGAAGGATGGAAAGAAGAGAATGGAATGGAGTCTCAAGAACAAGGTGGTGGACAGCCCCTTGTGTGTTAGTGGTTAATGTGACTTAGTAGACCCCATTCCAAATCCAACCTCAAACAAACCACATTCAATAACTTCGCATTAATGCATTCAGCCCATCCATCCACTTAAAGTAACAAGAATGCCTTCACCAAAGAGCCACCACCATTCTGACAAAACGAAGGAGGAGAGAATAGGAAGCGAGGAAGGGCCTTGGTTAGAGAGAACATGTTTTTAGTTCCATAACCATTGCTTGTAGCCTAGATGATTATTTCATCTAAGGGGTGTGCTTTGAATTCTCCCTGTGTTTTTTTTTTTTTTTGCGTGAGAACCACACCATGCAAAGACTTATTATTTTTATTTACTCAGCTTCTTGATAATGTGGCAATGTCAAAATGGTAAGAAAATCAAGAAGAAAACATCCAAGCACCCAAGAGAATGGCCAACACAAATGCATCAAGTTCCCTTGAAGTCACACTCTTTTCAATCCTTGAGTCCTTCCTTAGTTTGAGCAATGGTCAGTTACCAATTTGTTTATAGTTCTTATTATTTTGAAGAAAAGGGACTATACAGTTCCAAGCCAAGAGAGACCATAGAAATTTATGGATGCATGGGTGATGTGAACTCATTTCCTGTTATATCAAAAGAATCATACCTTAGTATCAACATCATAACTTAAAGGTAAAAACCAAACATTAGCAACCAATAGAAAACACTTCATACCATCATTAATAGCACTTATTGGGTGACAAACTTAACAAAATGGATAAGACACACCCAAATAAAAGAAAAAGTATAAACGATGTTGTAAAAAAAAACAAAAAAAGTTAAAGAAATATGTAAAACAAAAATGTGCAAAACAAAAACTTAAAAGAACTGAGGGCCTCAAATGATTAGCAAAGGTGGCCATCTCCCCCATGACTGAATTGAAAGGAAGAGATCTGAAATAATGAGTGCTTATTTGAATTTTTTAGAAGTGTCCAACTTCTCCCAATTGATGTTTTTAGATTAAGGGTTGGAAGTTGGCGACGCTCATACTCTAATGTATCTATGCTTTTGTTGTGGTTGCAAGTTGTTCCCCCAGTTAGTTCCATGCATATTGGTGGGTTGCTCTCTTGATTAGCTATTAACCACTGGGTGTTCTTTTGTTGTGTGGTTGCTACATATAAGCACCTTTGTATCTAAGTTTCCTAGGCACACCAATTGCATACAGGAGATGTTGAGCACTCCTGTACATCATCACCCTCTGTATCACGATATGTGATGCATGGAACTTTCTTCTTCTCGATCTTTCCATAAATTTTTTCCTTAGATATTTCCAAGGAAAGATCGTGGATTCCTAGGCATGCGTTTATGGTACTTATCCATGACCTCCCCATTATTATCTGGAAGTCCCCTTTGTTACTGTTGACTTCTATCACTAGGAAATCAGCTGGGTATGACCAACCACACACAGTGATAATGATGTCCTCCACCAATCCCAAGGGAATAGTGATGGATTGGTTAGCTAGCTCTAGTTGAATATTGCTCTTCTTTAGTGGAGGCAGGTTCCAGGCTTTATACATCTCTTGTGATATTAAGTTGACTCCGAAACCTGAGTCTAGAAGAGCTTTATGAGGTTCATTCCTAGCAACTTGGAGGTAGATTAAGGGACTTTTGGGGTCAGAGAGTTTCCTGGGAAGGTGGCCCACCTTTATCTAGTCAGTGACGATATGTGTTAACATAACCGTGTGTGTTGAGCCCTGTTGTTGGTTTGAAGGGAGCTCC
>MNCI01010476.1:411454-462445 GCA_015680685.1 Gnetum montanum
TCCCCTTGCATCGTTGGAGCAGGTGGTAGTGGAACTATTGGCGTAAGAGATGCGGATGGATTTGGAGGATGGTATGTATGTGGAGTGTCTCTTCCAAGAGAAGGAGTTTTAAAATACTCCTGAACTTGGTAGTGACTTTGTGGGGTCATGTGACTGATAGAGTCACTTGGAGAAACCAGCTACTACACATAATAGCCATATGGATCTGGTTGTTAGTAAGGGTATTGTTGCCTAGACGATGACATCCCTCATGACTGTGGGTATTGCCACTACTGGTGTTGCTCGATATGTTGTGGCAAAGTTCCACTTGGATAATACGTTAAGGATTGGTGGAACTACCTTAGGTTACCTTGGGGATAAGGTAACCTTCGGGGTGCTTGCCGTTTGTTAAGTCTTGGGTTGAGTGCATACACCCCAGACTCTTGTAGATGTGAGATTATTGGGCAACATCCCTTAGGATGGTCATATTGGCAGATCTCACATCCACCATCATTGTCCGTATCAAAGTCCACAACCTCATCGGTGATAGTCATTTTTTCCTTACCCTTGTTACGTGCATGGTCTGAATCTCTCCTCTTTTTCTTATCATGGTCACTACTTCGCTCCTTAGACTCCTCTACGATTTTTAAAACAATTTCGAATCTACTGTTTAAGGAGTCCCACATTTAAACTACCTTAGCCGACACTTCAGTTGTTAACTTTTGAAGAGGTAAGTTTTTTCTATTCACCAACTCTTTGAGTGGTGACTCATCCTCTTCCTCACAGAATCTTACTCCCCTCTTTCGGAGGGAAGGATCGTGGTTATACTCTTCCATGCTTTCTCTTTTCCATAGCTCTCCTTCTTCCTTAGCTACTTGCTCCCAACAATCTATGAACCTCATGGGACCTAAGTTCAGATAGTCTCCCTTGGGCATACGTCCCAAGGGTTCTCCTAGTTTTATGTCTTAGCCCATCTACAAGATGGTGTAGTTGATCCTGTTGTGTGTAACCATGGCCCGAGCAATGATGTAGCAATGCATAATATCGGCCCATGGCAGCATCCAAGGGGTCGTGATTATCCTGCTTCCATCCTTGGATCTACTTACACAAGTTGGACACTCTGGAGTACATTTGGTATTTATCGTTAAACAATTCTAGCACCGTACTCCACCGTCTAATGGATTCTGGTTCTAAGGACCAGTACCAACTTTCTGCTTCTTTTATGAGTGTCCTAGGGAACAACTTTAACTTCTGCCACTTGTTTTCAATATTTTGCAAGGCACAGGCATCGTGGAATGCCTGTAAGTGGTTTTGCATATTAGCATTTTATCCCCCTTCAAATCGTGAGATATTATTCATGTCTAGTCTCTTGATCCGACTATCTTTTTGGTTCCTTGTAGGTATTCTAACAGCCTTCGTAATATCTAACATACTCTGGGTTTCTAGTATGGGTTCTTCATTGTCATCTCTTTCATGGCATCTATGATGCCTATACGGTTCCCTACTTTCCCTTCTTCCATGTCGTGACTCTCTAGAATGGCCCCGTCCTTGCTCTCGACTCTCTCGTCAAGGGTTCTCATCTTGCTTACCCTTATCCTCATGGTTGTGCTCTTTATTACTGCATCCCGATGTGGAAGGAGAGGGTGAATGATGCAATGACGGGGAAGAAGAAAGGGAACCATTGCCATGATGATGTTTCTTACCTTTCCTTCAGTGATCTCGACCTCGATCGTGATGACGATCAGAATGCTTGCCCTTTTCTTATTTTTTGTGTTTCCTCATTGAACACTTGGTGTTTGTCGGAATCAAAACTAGGGTTGTGAATCGTGGAGTGAAGGTTCTGATACCCTACCTCCTCACTATGGTTAGGAGGGGAAACATCATTTTGTGGAGAACCTATTGAGATAGGTTCACCACCGTTAATTTCTCTTATGATGGGCGAAGCGTTATGGGGTCCTTTGCCCTTCAACGATGTGTGGTGACTCTCCTGCCGCAAGTCCCGTTGACGTTGTGCTTCTGTGGGATGGTAGTCCCTCATGTTGTAATTGCATGCAATGTACTCAACGTATAATTGCAACATGTCAATTCATGCAAGGGCACGAAGGAGCATGTTGGGGGCGAATCTATCTGGAGGCAACACTATGTTACCCTCCAAGTCTCTCCATCGCAGTTGTTCGTCTTGATGGAAGACAAAGGTAAAGTCGGGTATAGATTCATCATGATGAATATATACCACACTGAATTGTTGAGGAACTGGTAGTTCTTGGTTATGTATGTTGTGCTGCCAACTGTCTCTTGTGTGATCCCTAGGTGGTGAAGTGCTTTTATGAGAAGAAGAAGACATTGTTATCTTTTCGGTGTGCTATTTGACCATTGTTTAAATTTTCTTCTGATTAACCCTAAGGGTTCCTTTAAGCTTCCCAACGATGTGGATGATTTCCTATGTTCTACTTAGNGATTTTTATATCTTTTATGTTTTATTGCCTATGCTAAGAGAGGAAAGGGGTGGAGAGACTAAGTAACTAACTTTAACTAACTAAGCCTTAATTATCCTAGCATCAGTATCTGTTCCCACTTGCCGTTTCACACCTTGAACCAATGCAACGCTACTGAGATTACCAAATGATATTCATTACTGGGATTACCAAGCGTAACGCACGTGCTCGAAGCGGTCGTATTGAATGCACTTAACTATGAGAGTTGAGGGTTGAGAGAGATTAAGTCCTTAAGAAAGCAATTAAACAATTAACAATAATTAAAGTCCTATTTAGCTTAGTCCATGCACTGCAAGGTTTATCCAAAAGTTCATCTTTATTGCCGTACACAATTGTGTGCTCACATACAGAATTGCTCAAATAAAAATCCGTTCACTTTGGGACTCCTACTGCGGGCACAAGGAAATTATTCTAACTCTGGAATGGAAAAATGGCAAGAGTTTGGTTAAGGTCTAGATATAGATGGAGAAACAAGGGAGAGCCGCCTCTTATTTATAGAACTGGCAGTAGGCTGCAATATTGTGTACACGATATTGCAAGGAAGGACATGATATGGCGGCCCATGTGATATCGCATCCCATCAAAAAGTATCAAAGTATTTTTGTGATTCCAAGCCTTGTCTACTGTAGTATAGTTTAGTTTGAACTCTACACAGCCAACAAAGGAGAATTCATCAAATTATCATAAATACTAACATATGGTGCAACTTCTTTTCTTTACAGCTGTCGTTTAGATCAGAACAACGAGTTATAAATGAAACTGAAATAAATAACATCGTGATTGTGCAAGGTTGAACTCAGATTCAATTCAGTTAGAATAAAAGTCAGCAATTATTCAAACTTCTGTGAAAATACTATCTCAAACTTCTTGCGCAAAATCATGCATGGGATTCTGAGTCTCATTCTAAATTCAAAGCAATGGCATTGGATTTCTGTTTTTTTCTATCCTAAACTTCAAAGAAACTTAGTTCCAGTCTTTAGGATAGTTAAAAAAAATAAAAAGCAAAAAGAAAAGTAAAACCAGAGGATCAGAATTGCTTTTGTGCAGGGTTGATAATTGACGGCCAGGGGTGGTTGTCAGAGAAAATTCAGCGTATGGTTATTTCTACAGATTACCTTTTTAAGTTAATTTTACAGTATCACAACTTAACAGAATCTATAAAGAAAATATATCAAAATTAAAAACAAAAGCAACAAAATAAAGTTGATGGTGTTAAAATAAAAAAAATTCTCATATTCAGAAAAATTGTCTCGTTTTCCCATTGTCTACTCTGAGTGAGCAACAGCACATTTTATTTCAGAAGATATGATAAAACCAGAGCAACGATAATAAAACCAATCTTAAAACTAACCCCTATGTTTCACCTTGGAAATGATAGGCATCTTGAAAAGGGATCGGTATACACGGATACGTGTTTTTAAACTTTGAAATTTTTTACTGCCAAAATCCCAAAATACAGACATTGAACTCCTGACAAGTCATTCTTGAACTCCGTATAAGCGTCAATATTCCAGCCCTGCTTTTGGGACATTGGACTCTTGAGAAGTCATTCTCCAACTCCGTTTATAAGCGTCAATATTCCACCCTTCTTGGAAACCGCAAGTGAAGAATATCTTTTACGGTGCACTCCCTTTTATTCTTCCACGATTTGCACAGTTAATTTTGCCGACAAAAAGATTCATCTACAACGTAAAAAACTTTATCTGCAACAATCCCTCTCTCTCTCTTTTTCTTTTTAACGCTAGGCGGTGGAATAACTAAAGCTTCAGTTTTACTTTGTAATCAAAGCTATCAATTCTGCAAAAGCATTCTCCACTGTTGTTGGAGCCCACTGTTATAATATATCTAAAATCTAGGCGTACTAAAAGATGAAGACAGCTTATGTCTGAAGTATGAACTGTAGCTGCTTTGCTCAACTTCGGATTCTAAAATTGTATTCTTGCTTGCACCGGTGAACGATCAATATTCCTGCTTTAATTTAGCTTTGTTCTTTGTGTACTTTATCCTTAGCGGACTGGGCAACTTATATGTTCTGTCTCGATGTTGCCATTGTTGTTTGGAAAGAGCGAAAGGGAAAGCATTTCAGTGTTGAAATAGTCCGGAATATATCGGGTCGACAGCTGGGACCTCTTAAAGAACCACGATAAGATCGAGAAGCCCAGACCAGTCGGAGTAAAAGTGAGAAAAATCAATTTGAAAACCATTAATTTATCATTTTTTTTAAATAAAAGTTGCACCGACTGAATCGGGATCGAAAAACAATAAACTGAATAAAGAAGCAACACAACAACATCATCTCATCTGTAACTTGCAAATGACCGAAAGCAACGCAGCAACATCCGTAACTTGCAAATGAAGCATACATTGGATTCTTTGCCAATGTAATTATGCTGCTATTTATTAAGTAACGGGGTTCATGGAAGCATGCAGCAACACCCACTCATTTAATTTCAGTCCTTCATTCATTCAGTCATTCCTTGTGTCATCTTCTGCACGATTTTATTTGGACGATGATGACAATGGTTTCCATTGGAATTGTGCAGCACTTGTTTTTGCCAATGGCTGGCGTTCAGCAGGATCCAATGGCTGTGTTGGGCGTATGTTCTTTGGCAGATTGTTCTCACAAATTCATGTGCTCTGTGGATTATCAGCGTTATTCCTCATACTTTAGTACATCTCATCTGATAGTAATGCAGAAATCACATGTGCATGTGCTGACGCCTATTTCCAGTCCATTGGGTACAATGGAAGAAGAATGTCCGTCTGGTATGGTAAAGGGAACGAAGATGAAGAGGAGGAATTCTGGAATGTGACTCGTCAAATACACAGGAGGCTACTACTACGTCTTTCTGCACTTCCGAATCTTCGTCAAATCGCGAGTGTTCAAGGACTGGTGGATTTTTTTGTATGTATCTTGTGTTCAGTTGCCTTTTCAGCGAGCGCGTGTTCCCCACCAGCAGTGACCTTGAGCAAGTAAAATCTCCGGTCGCAACAGTTGAAAATATGAAACTGTACGATTTCAGTAGAGTGAAAAATCTCGAGGATGTGCACATTAATGGTGGCGGCCTGTATTCATACGGCAGCTACAGTGGCCCTGTTGAATATGTTGTCTCCATCGACTGAGAAAAAGCATCTGTATTATCCACGGAAACCATGAAACCTTTTATGTACGCATATGCAATTCTGACAACGCCCATCTTTCTAGAATGGATGATGTAACCTTACTTGTACAAAGATAAAGCGTAACACATATTCAAATAACAGTTAAATAAATATTAAGTTGGCCATGGTTAGATCATACGAAGAGAAATGGGATGCGTTCAGCTGAGGCACTTTTTGGCTGTTCATTACTGGATACATTGACCCTGCTTTTGTTTTCTTCGTTGTACCCAGCTAGAGAGACGAGGTGAATTAGGGCTTCTCAAAAATTTGAGCAAATTATAGACCAGCAGAAAACCCAAAATAAAACTTAACGTAGAAAATAGAACTGCTATGCAACTGCTTTTGTTTTCTTCGTTGTACCCAGCTAGAGAGACGAGGTGAATTAGGGCTTCTCAAAAATTTGAGCAAAGTATAGACCAGCAGAAAACCCAAAATAAAACTTACGTAGAAAATAGAACTGCTATGCAAGAAAGAGTAAACAGATAGAACTTTTTAAGCTGGTTCAGCTGCTAGAATAGTCCTGGGTTACAAGGTTTTTTTACAATCTTGGATTTAGCACAACTGCCAAGCAGGAAGACACTTTCACAGCACATAGAAAAAACACAATGTCTTGTCTTAACACGGTAACTCAAGAATTAGAAAGCTTTTTCACATAGAAGAAACCAAAGCTAAAAGAGAGAAAAATTGAGAAGAGAACAGAGGAGGGAGACATTCTAGTTTTAGCACCAAGGAGTCAAAGACTAGAATTGGCTCTTCAGAGACTAAGATCTTCAATTTATAGCAGCAATTTCTTGTAGCCGTTTTTCCGCTGTTTTTCAGGCCGTTGTTAATTTTTCATAACAGCGTGAAAGGACAAAGTTGTGGCCGTTTTCAATCCATTGCTCATCAGAAATATAGAACTAGAAAAACATGGAAGAGAGAAAGCTATAGCTGTTATCAATTTATTACGAGGAGGTTGAATGTGAAGCTCAATTTGATATGAGCTCATCTTAGCAAAAGAGGAAGAAATCTGTCATTACTAATGATCTTTCCCAGAAATAATACATTCTACTTGCCCCAAAGACAATGGTTTTTTTTTTTCTCCACATTGGTCGTAGAAAACGTGTTGCGCGCGTTAGAAGAAGAAATGACATCACACGTTGAAATCAGAAATGTCGTTATGCATTGAAAGTGGAAATGACATTGCACATTCGAATAGAAATAACATGACGCGTTGGAAGTGGAAGTGGAAGTGGCATTGCATAAACGTTAGAAGTGGAAATGATGTTATATGTTGAAGTGAAAATAACATTATGAAAATGAAAATGACATTGCAAGTTAAAGTGGAAACAATGTCCCACGTTATAAGTGGAAATGGCATTTCATGCGAACTGGAAATAACATTGTACATTAAAGTGGAGACAAGCGGCAACACATAAAGCATTATAGCAATAAACATTCATAAGAGCTTTTAGATCAAACAAGAGGATTTTAGAGAGCTTGGGAAACAATTGATAAGACCATTTGGGGAGAAGGATCAATCATTAATGAATATTCAATCTAGAACAAAGTGGGAAAAGGTAGAAAATAGTGGAAAGTACGTGAAAAATTTAGTAAGAAGGTGGAAAGGATTATGTTGCAAAAATACCAACGATGCCTAGCACATGGGAGATAGAGGCCTTTAGTGTTCCAAGTCCCTAAAAAAAGGTGAGGCTATACAAAGTAAGATATTGAGATTCTATACTTCACCCATGACCTCTTAGAGTTGTTGCATCCCCCATGGTTAGAGCCACAAACAAGGTCATCCTATGGGCATGATCCTTATGAGGGAATGTGTGAATCCATCGAGTATGACTCTAAGGATTTAGTAGACTCAACATGGGCTCTTAGTTCTTCTACTACATCTTGAAAGTATCTTGCTTTCCTCATTATTCTCTCTCCCCCTCCCCCTCCCCCCACCACAAAGCTTGTTAGCACATAATAAATCCTTAAGCTAGTACTCTGAGATTTGGAAACTTATGTTTGTCTAGGTAAGGTAGTCATACCCAACAATGTTGTTAACTATAAAAATCTGTCTTTGTTCAAAGCCTTTGTAAAAATATCTGCTCTCTATTCTTTGGATGAAATATATGATAATTTTATTGTTTGTAGATCTACTTGGTCTTCGAGAAAATGATATTTGATCTTAATATGTTTAGTTTTGTCATAAAATGGATTCTTAAAAATAGAAATAGTTGCACTATTATCACAATAAAGAATTATTGGGTCAGGTAATTCTATACTAAAAAGCTTTAATACTTCCCTCATCCAAAGAATTTGTGTACAATAGTGTGAGGTTGCAACATATTTAGCTTCAACTGATGATAACGCTACAAAGTTCTGCTTTATGCTTAGCCATGACACTAGCCTATTACCGAGAAAATGATAGTTTTTACTAGTGGATTTCCAATCATCTTTATTTCTTGTCCAATCTGCATCTATAAATGCTTGTAATTTGAAAGTTTTGCTACTTGGATACAATAGCTCATGACTAGCTATGCCTTTCAAATACTATAAAATTCCTTTGGATACAACCAAGTGTGATTCTTTTGGCTTTGACTGATATCTAGAAATCAAATCTATTACAAAGGCTATATTAGGCCTATTGGCTATGGCATAATGCAAGATTTTCACAATAGATCTATATAGCATAGCATCAACATTCTTCCCATCTTCATCTTTGTAGAGATGTGCACTTATGATAAGAGAAGTTGCACAAGTTTTAGATTTTATCATGCTAAAACACTTGAGCATATGTTGAACATACTTTGTTTGAGAAATGAAGGTTTCATCTCTATGTTATTAAATGTGTAGGCCCATAACTCTTCTATCATAAACATCTCAAACTTAGATTCCATGGCTTTAATAAATTCTTTAGTTAGACTTGAGTTTGTTCTTCCAAATATTATGTCATCAATGTAAATCTAAGCAACTAAAAACCCCATATTATCCTTTTTAATATAAAGAGTGATGTATAGAGAAGCTTTTAAATACTCATTTTCAGCTAAATGTAAATCAATTTTAGCGTACCATATTTTGGGGGTTTGTTTTAAGCCATATAAAGCCTTGTGCAACTAATACATTATTAATGCCAACATCACCCATGTTAGGCACAAGGCCATGAATAACAACAACTATCTAGGTATACGGTAAATGCCATTGGCTACTCTATATTGGTCTAGAAGCCTAGTCGTCTAGTCTACATAGTCATATTAATAAGTCAATTGTCATACAAAGTTATATCGGTCCAACCAAGATGCTCAAAAATGTATCACCCACTTTATACAATTTGGAGGCATATTCACACAACAATGACTAGCTAGAAGTGCACTGTATGATTCGGGTAGTTTTAATGTATATATTAATTATCTTTGTGAAACTATATTCACTAATTCTAAGACAAAAAAAAAACACTTATCATCAATGTGTTTTAGTATAGCTATTAGTTGATGGAATAAACCTTACTTGGGGGCATGATTTCCCTCTAAATGATCAAATAAGGTAGATGTGGTTAGATGTTGGTCTAACCTACTACAAGGACCTTGTACATTGTATTTGTCTAGTCATGTGGTTCCTACACTACCATGTAGAATGATACTCTAACTAACAAGTTGTACATCAAAATTGAATCTATGACCTAGAGATTCAATATTATGAGTGTTACCACTAAATTAACACCTTCAAGTGCAAATCATGTGAGCTAACCAACTGAGCTTGGCTCTTAATGTTCTTCTTTTAGTAATTAGCTTATGGTAAAAGTCTTTTGAACCATGGTTATAAAGTAAGTCTATGTAGGGAGAGAAATAACATGATATCATCATCAAAAAGCATAATCAACTATGTTTTCATATGCTTTGTGGGATTGAACCCATGACCCATTCCATAAAATGACAAGCCTTGCCAAAAACCTTGAAGTACCATTTATAGTATCAAAAACTAGGTCAAGAATGTAACATGCAAATGAGGATCTTCCACCTATGACCTTTTGTTTCATTTAAATTTTGGGCTGGAGACCAGTAGATAGGATTAGCTATTGTTAGGTATTTATTATTACTCTGAATCAGCAGGCCAGGTTGGTGCCATGAATACAATGAAATTTTCACGTGACCTAGAGTGTTATTTAACTCTCAACGAAAAGTCACTATTCAGCAACCTAGAATTGAAGCATAAATCATGTTTGCCCATTAGAGTAGCTGTGATTGTTGCTACACAAGACCAAGAAGTTTCATAGTGTCAACTAGAATAGCAGATAAGGTCATAGCAGGAACATGGTGGTGGTTACACCAAGTGAGTGGTGGTGGACGTAACAACCTAGAAGGCGGACGTAATAGCAAGTGAACGTGGGACATGGTGTGGTGGTGCCATGCATTACACAAGAACGTGGGATGTGGGCATTTAAGTAGGTAGCAACGAGCAGCTATAAGAGAAAGGCCATGAATAGAAAAAAGGGGGATTGAGTAGCCTCCCCTCTTTCTAGCAAGTAGATCTCTTTCTATCTCTCATAGTGGTACCATCAACAGCAACAAGTGATCACCAACAATGGGTAGGAAACTACAGGTGAGCACGCAACAACTGTAGGTAAGCACACTACAATAGGCAAGCGAATACATGGTGGCACATCAGCTCCAGTAGCTCAACATCAATAACTGCATCAGGTGCACAAACAAAAGTAGATGTGTCTACAAACTGCTGCACATCAAAGGCTTTCCTTGTGATGATGCATGACACAACGACAATAGTGTCGATAGTAGTGCATGTCAGAGGCTCCTATTGGTGGCTCCTATTAATGATGCATGATATGTGTGGCGGTGCACATTGTAGGTGGTGCACAGTGTACAACAACAGTGCGGCATGCATTAAAGGCTCTCCCAATGGCAAGCTCTCCTGGCGATGATGCGAGGCACGAAGGCAATGGCTTTGATTAACATGTTGCACATGATAGGCAGACACATGACAACTATGAATTGGGTAGCCTCCCCTCTCTCTAGTAAGCATATCTCTTTCTCTCTCTCTCAGAAATGACTTCAACAATAGTAGACGATCACCAACGATGGACAAGTGGCTACAGGTGAGCATGCAGCAACCATAGATGAGCACATGGTGATAGGCAAGTGAGTACATAGTGGTAGGTTAGCTCCAGTAGTGTGACATCAGCAACTACGATAGGTGTGGAAATGATGGTAGACGTGTCTACAAACTGCTACACATCAAAGGCTCTCCCTATGGTGATGCATGGCACAATGGCTACAACATCAATAGTGGCATGCATTAGAGGTTCCTGTCAATAGCTCCTATTGATGATGCATGATGTGTATGGAAACGCACATTGTAGGTGGCATGCAATGCACAACAACAACGTGGAAACAATGTGGCATGCATTAGAGGCTCTCCTGGTGGAAAAATCTTCCGATAGTAGGCTCTCTTGGTAGTGACATGGGGCACAACAATGATGGCTTTGATCGACATGGTACATGTGATAGGTAGGCGTGCGATAGCTATAGACTGACAGCAGCTACTACTGCACATTAGAGACTTGTCAACAAGAGCGATAGATCAGTGCTCTCTCTCCATCTCCCTCTCCATCACTGGCAACATAATATGAGAGTGAGATAGCATGTTCTAACGATGGTCAGGGTTTTCCTACTTGGTAGTGAGCACCATCGGCAGCTACATTGGTGATAGTAGCAAGAGACCAAGGAAAGTTTAAAATTTACCAGCTACTTATTGTATCTGCATCCTAGAAATATAAGACAATTATTCAATTTAAATCTTCCTAATATTTAGTTTAATTTACTTTGGAATGTTGCATAGCCCTCTCCAGCTAAGACTATTCTTGGGTTTCCATACCCATAAGGGAGGCACCCTAAGTGACAGTCTCCTTAAATGAGTTTTTCTAGGTGTTGGTGTGTCCAAAATTTACACATCAACATACATATGATTTGGATTCTTAGCATTAATATATCCTTCATGTTGATCAATATACACTATCTCTCTTATTTATCCATTTAGAAATGGTAATTTTACATCCATTTGGTAGAGCTTAAATCCTTGATAAGTTGCAAAAGCTAAAAGAATTCTAATAGATTCTAGTCTTGCAATTGAAGCAAATGTATCTTGATAATCAAGTCCCTCAATCTAAGCAAAGTATTTTGCTACTAGTCTTGCCTTATTCCAAGTTACTTCACCATGCTCATTTAACTTATTTGGAAAATACCACTTGGTTCCAATGACATTAGCTCCTTTGGGATGTGGGACTAGCTTCCAAGTATCATTCTTTACAATCTACTTCTTCTCTTCATCCATGGTATTCTTCTAGTCCTTACTCCCAAGAGCTTCCCTTATAGTTAGAGGAATGGAAAAGGAAAGACAACATACTAATAAGCCATGATCCATTATTTCAACCTTGTTCCTTTTTGTCCTTTTTCTAATAGGTGTCATGAAAATATCTATCATGAATCTAAACACTTTCATTATTCTTCTTAGGCTATCATTAGGTGTAGCCTCTGGCGTTATTTCTACCTCATCAACTAAGGCTGGATATTCCTCTTTAATATCATTAGCTTGTTCAGATGTCAAAAAAACCATCATCATTTTCTTCTTCATCTACATTCATAATTTTCTCAATCACATTATTAGCCTCTTTAGATAATTCATCAATCTTATATGAGGTGTTCCAACAATCTTTAAGGTTTTTAAATTTAAATAATTATAAGCTTTTAAATAACTAGAAGATCCAATAAAAAAATCATCCTCATAATGACTATCAAGCTTATGAATGTTATCATGATTCTTAATACAATACTTACTCCCAAAAATTTTGAAATATTGAATATTAGCCATTTTATCATACCACATTTGACAAAGAGTCTTACCATTATCAACTCTTACCAAACATCTATTGATGATATACACCACTATTCTAGCTATACCATTCCATAGATACTTTGATACATTTTCCCCATGCATCATTAATTAGATCATCTCAAGTATAGTTCTATTTTTTCTACAAAACCATTCTACTTAGGTGTTCTAGCTACTGAGAAATGCCCATTGATATCAAAATCTCTACATAACTTATAAAATTCATTTGAGGTGAACTCACCTCCATTGTTAGTCCTAATAGCTTTTATTTTAATCCTTTTTTTAGTTTTAACCGTACTTTTAAATGTATTAAAATGTTTAAACATGACATATTTTTTCTCAATGCATGTTAGCCATGACATTCTAGGATAGTCATCCATGATAAGAAAAAAATATTTGCTACCATCAAAACTAGTTAGGTGAAAGGTCCACAAACATCCACATGTATTAATTCAAGCTTATTATTATAATGAGAATTTACTAATTTATAAGTAGATCTATTTTTCTTACCATGTTAGCATGTGCAACATACCTCTTCTAGCTCAGTTACCTTAGGAATTCCTCTTACACTTTGAGCCTTAATGATAGCTTGGATGTTTGTTAAGCTTAAGTGCCCTAATCTTGTATTTCAAAAATAAGAGTTAAACATTGTAGTTTCTCATTTATGGAATACAAATTATTTCTTGCTTAAGTAATGCAAGATTTAATTTTTTTTCTTTATTTTGTAATAGATATTTATTATTCATAAAACAAATATTATAACCTTCTTTTGAAAACTATCTTAAGCTCAACAAATTATAATGCAAGCCATTAACAAAATAAACATTGTAAACTTCCAAAAAATCATTATGAATTTTAATTGAACTAATACCTCTTACCATGTCTTTACCTTTGTAACTAAAGCTTACCTTCCATCCATTAAAGGGTTTAAGTATGATAAATTTTGATTTATCATCAATTATGTATTAAGAATAGCCATTATCAAGAAACCATATCTCTAGGTTGCAAGAGGTTTTTATAGCTAGATGTACAAGGAAAGTTCTTTTGTTGATTGGTCTCCAAACCTATTGCCCTATTTTGACATTTCTAGGAAAGAGTTTAGTATTATGGGAATAGCACAAACTTTCATAATTAGAAACATCATATGTTCTACAATTCCCTACTCTATGGCCTAAAACAACATACTTAAAAAAAAAATATTCTTGGAAGAGATTGGGTATCAAGCTTAGATCATACCTAATGATCAAAATTCTTAGATTATGAAGAATTCCCTTATGTGTGTGTGAGATGACAACTTGTGATTGTAGAGATTATGTCTAGACTTTTATCTTATGCATCAATGTTTTTGTTGAAAACAACTTTGTTGAGAGATTAGACTTATAGCCAAGACCCCTCTTATCATCACTTCACCATCCATTATTGATGATATTCCTAAGCTACAAGTAAAACTTCTAAACAAATTTAACATGGCTTGAGTAGCCTTATCTTTCATGTTTTTTTAGTAGTAGCACTTCTACTTTTAGCTTTATACTTTCTTTTTTAGCTTATTCAAGTTCTGTCTTATAGTTGTTGATTTCTTGCTCCCTTTATTTTAAAAATTTATTCAACTTTGTATTCACTTTGACAAACATCTCTAATTGATCCATTAGCCCTTCCATATCAACATCATTAGATTCTTCATATTCAATTTTAGCTATTTCTAATGAGTTCGTTCCATTTTCATCTTCAATTGAGCCTATAGTTTCATACGTGCTAGTAGTTTATTGTCCATTTGGATTAGTATACATAAAGTTATAAAAATCCTTATATGAATCATAATCATCAATCATGGATAGAAATGAAAATAAGCCTTATATAACAATATCATAATCATTTTTTATAGTATTAGCATAAGAAAATTGAGCAAATGAAATTTTTTTGAACATCCTCAATCTCTATACTATCTTCTACCTCTTCTAATTAACTTTTTTATTTTATCTAACTAAGCTTTTAATTTACAAAGCCTATATTGATTGCTTGTTGACTTGAACTTGATTTTCTGATTTTTCTTATTCTTCTAATTCTTCTTCTTCTTCTTCAAACAATCTGCAATCATATGAGTTATTTCACCACAATAATAACAAAAAAAAAATGTTTTTTTTAAAATTTTTACCAACCTTAATCTTTTTGAGGCTTCTAAACTTCCTAGAAAGATTAGCAATCTCTTTATTAGAATTAAACTCTAATGTTAATAGTTCCCTTTTATCCTCATTCTTTTTAGCTTCAACCCTAAAAGCAATTTTCTCCTTACTACCAATAAAACTACCTTTACCTTTTCTAATTTCAAAGATTGAGAGAATACTATAGAGCTCAACAATTATCATTTTGGAAAGATCTTTTGGCACCTCTATGGATGATACCTTTGCTTCAAATCTGCTAGGAAAAATAGATAAAATTTTTTCGTAGATAATATCATCAAACTGTGCTTCATCAAGCATAGTTATCTCACTAATAATTTCATGTACCTACTTGAAGAAACTACTAATAATTTCATTCTCTTCCATCTTTAGAGCATTAAAACATGCTCTTAAAAATAACAACATAGTCTTCTTCACATTATCATATTGTTCATAAATAGCTTAAAGATGCTCCCACATCTCTTTGGTTGATTGAAGATGCATAATCTTTATACAAACTACTCTATCCAAGTCGTTGACCAAAGCAGTCATATCTTAGGTATCATGCACAGAATTATTGGTTCCTCTACTAAATTTCTTCCAGACATCATCTTCATGAGCTAGAAGATAAGTTTTCATCTTGAACTTGCATAGAGGATAATCTGAACCATCGAATCATGGAGCTCTATTAGATGAGAAGCCTTAATTTTGTGCAATCCAAGAAATAGATAGATGTAACCCAAACTATTAGGTTGAGAGGTGTTGACCATAGTCTTATACCAATTGTTATTTCATTGATGTAGCTAGAGGTACTGAGGGGAGGTGGTGGGGGATGAATTAAGGCCTCTCAAAAATTCAAGTAAATCAGAAACCAACAAAAAGATCAATAGTAAATACAAAAATCAAACTTAATGTAGAAAATAAAACTACTATACAGGAAAGAGTAAATAGACACAAAGCTTTTTAAGGTGGTTTAGCTGCTAGAATGGCTAGCCTACATTCATCATAAAACTCTTCCTAGTTTATAGGGGGCAGAGCAATTTTATTAATAAGAACAAATTACAAGAGTTTCTTTACAATCCTAGATTAAACACAACTACCAAGAAAAACGTCACTTTCATAACATAGAGAAAAAACATAATGCCTTATCTTAACACAATAAATCAACAATTATAGAGCTTTTTCAAGTAGAAGATAATAAAACTTGAATAGAAAAAGAAAAAAATTGAGAAGAAGAAGAGAACAGAGGAGGATGAAATTCTAGTTTTAGCACCAGGGAGTCGAAGTTGAGAATTGGCTATTCAGAGACTAAGATCTTCAACTTATACTAATAATTTTTCATACTTTTTTTTCTGCTATGCTTCAAGTTGTTGTTAATTTCTCAAAGTAATGTGAGAAGAGATAAACTATAGCTATTTTAATCCATTGTTGATATGTCAGAGATACAGAATTGGAGAAGCATGAAAGAGAGAAAGCTATAGCCATTATCAATTAATTAAGAGGATGCTAGAGTAGAATGTGAAGCTCAATTATTGCATTTGGTATGAGCTCATTGAAAGCTTATTAGAAGATGAAGAACTCTATCATTTCATTTTTTTGGGTGCTAATGGTCTTTTTGAAGAAATAATATGTTTTTATCACACCAAGGACAATAGCTTTTTTTTTTAGGCAAATGATGTCAGTCATTGATGGTAAAAAAGATGTCACATGTTAGAAGAAGAAATGATATCACACATTGAAATCAAAATGACAATGTGCATTGAAAGTGGAAATGACATTGCACATTGAAGTGGAAACAATGTCATGTGTTGGAAGTGGAAATACCATTGCACATTAAAGTGGAAACAATGTCACATGTTGGAAGTGAAAATGACATTGTACATTGAAGCGGAAATAACATTTCATGTTGAAGGACGTGGAAATGACATTGCAAGTTGAAAGTGAAAATGATGTTACATGTTAAAGTTGACTTGTGAAAGATAAGATGGAAACTTGAACTTGGCTTAAATGGAAACTCCCCTACAAAGGAAAACCTACAACCAATCTCAGAACACCTAACACCTACCTCAACCATCTTTGTTTATTGTGTTATCTATTTTAGTCTTGCTTTTGGTTTTTCATTTACTTAGTGCAAATGGAGAGGAAAACTTAGTACCAAATCCTTAGTCCTTATATTACTTTATCATCTAACACATGTTTTAGCCACCATATAGTCAAAAAGTGGAGTTCTTTAGAGGAAGTACATCAAAATATCTTCTTCCTACTGCTAAGAGCTTTGCTCACTAAAGATGTTTGTCTTAGTACAATAAGCTCCTATACTAAATAAGAACAAATCATTTAGTCATATCACATGAATTACCTCATCATTGTTGATGGCACTTATCATTATAACGTTCCTAAGATAACAAAATTTATTGTCAAGTAAGTTCTAATCTACACATGAAAAAAGTAATGATTTGGATGCTAGGCCATTAGAATTTGATTTTATGTCTTCTTGAATAACTCTAATTATCATGTTAGAGTTTCTCATTTCCTCAAGATATTTTACAAGAAAATCTACTTCTAATAACTAATAGTAATAATCATATTATGGAACTATAAGATTGTAGCTCTCTTCATAATGATAATTGCTCTTTATAATTCTTAGTAGTTCTAAGTATTATAATTCTTATTGACATGGCTACTTATGAATTCTCATATGATGAACAAAGTTACGTTGTACTAATTTCATCACTTGGTACTTGTTCCTTATTCTGGTAATTTGTAACATCATCTTTGAGCTTGTTGTATCTCTAGGTTTTGCCTTAATAAGAACTTATTGTGATTTAGTAATGTTTTTCTTTCTTGTAGTGCATCTTCCTTTGGTTCATATTCAGTTCTCCATCATAAGGTTATAATATACTTTACAACTATTTTTCTAACTCAATGTATAACAAACTTCTATACTTGGACTTTACTAAGCTTCTTTTAACTTAGCTTCATTGGACTTTACACAATACCCTTTCATAAGTCTTCTCCTCTCTTTTTGTTACCATCATAACCTTTTATATGGTCTTCTCTTACTCTTTAAAAAACTAGATGAGATTACAAATGGCTCACCTTGAATCTTCTCTTCCTATTTAGGAAATTATATCCTTCTTCACTTCTTCCATTTACAAGTAACTTATTAACCTTTTGGTTTCTTAGTACCTAGGCACTCTTTATGACTCACATACTTCGTTACATATTCTAGCATTACAACATGCTCCTACTCACTCTTTCATAATTTTATGATTTGTTGTGGTTTGTAACCTATTTGTATTATGAAAATTGTTATAGTTGTTGTTTCAATGCAACTCCTTTATCGTAGTGGTTCTTTTGTCTTCTTGTATTTATCCTTCATCAATCCTCTTATTCACATCTTCTTTATTGTTACTTTTATTATTGTTCATTATTGTTCTACATGTTATGAAGTGGAAACTTGTGTTCTTTTATCCTCCATAAGGAGTTGTAACTCTTTACTAAATCATCATGACCATTTGTAATTGTTGATCGATTAAGTTAAGAAACTAATGATTGTACTTTAACTTAGAAGTATACTCTAACATGTGCTTCCAAATTGATAGCACCTTAATTTCATCTATTTGGATGCCATCTATGCCCAAAGGATAGACTAGTGCATTTGTATCAACTTTAGATATTGAAAGGAATTCTTCCTTCCCATGGTAAGAGCCTACAAGAGAGAAAACTTAGATCATAGCTAAGAATAACATGGCTTACAAAAACCACTCACTAGTTAATGCAAGGTAAACTTTTCATGTAACTAAGATAATTTTGAGTTAATTTAATTAATTATTTACAAATAATCCTAACAAAAAATTATTCATTTACTTTATTGATTTTACAAAAATTTATGATTTAGTGAGTTAAAAATAGTTAAGGCTATCACTAAAAATTATAGACCTTTTTCTAGAACTGAGCAATGACTCAAAAATCGTATAAAGAACTTATCATCTAGCTCATAGATAGTGAATCAAAAGATAATTTTAATTTTTGAAGAAAAATTGGATAGGAGCAAGGCTACCCTTTATTTCTAACTCTCTTTGATATTTTCATTGATGAGTTGCATGGCTAGATGTGTAATGGACAACATAGATGTCCTGTAAAAAATTAGGTTCTCAAGTAGGGAACCTACTTCTTTATGCAGATGTTGGTTTAATATGTACTTTTGAGAAAGACATCTCTAATATACTATAAATTTTTAAACAATTTTTCATTTCTTCTAATTTGCAAGTTAATGAAGAAAAAACTAAAATGATTATATGCAATATAAAAAACACACCATATAATTTTAAATTTCGTGATGAGAATTTATAAACTATGGACTCTTTTTTGTACTTATATCTTTAGTATGTGAATATTTATAGATTGGATAAATGTATTAATGAAAGAATAGTGAAATAAAATGAATCTTTATTACATCTGAAGACCCATAGGATCTATTAAATAGATATTCTATTTTCATTAAAAAAAAGATAGACTTTACAAATTGACTAAATGTTAATGGAATCACCGAAAAAAAATCATAAAAGTTTTTTGCAATAACATTATAATGTTGTCTCA
The DNA here is from genome assembly GCA_015680685.1 of Gnetum montanum. Taxonomy (NCBI): domain Eukaryota; kingdom Viridiplantae; phylum Streptophyta; class Gnetopsida; order Gnetales; family Gnetaceae; genus Gnetum; species Gnetum montanum. The sequence continues at coordinate 430,728 of MNCI01010476.1, forward strand.
AATGGATAGTCATAGAACAAGAAATAAATACATGTAACTGATCTTCAAGGGCTTCTAATATGCATAACCTATAAATGCATACTTTTCGAGGGATTTCAAACTATCTTCCACTTTCAATTTTGAGAAGATGAGAACTTAAGTGAACCTTGTTGATTGCATTTCAATACTTGATGAGAATAACAACCGAGAGATAGTGAGCTACTACATCTAGTTTATTATATTTAATGTGGTATAAATAAAATTACCTCTTTCCTTCTAGATTAGTTCACATCTATCTTAAAATTGTCTACTTGACTAGTTGATGAATATGCTTATGATTTTGCTACATGTCCTTCCAAGAGATATTCCATTTTTTCAATTATTGAATCTCCTAAAAATACTAACCATGATCTCTTGAATCCTCAAGAACTACTATAGAGAATTTTTCTTACCTTGAGATATGTAAGTTATGAGTGTATGTAATGAATTAACACAAGGCTTTTTCTTTTAAAGATAATAAATCACATTCAAATAATAACATTAAGTAAAGTATTTGCATCTTTACCTTCAACTCATCAAGAAGAAATTTTTTTTACACTCTTTCAATATCTTTCCAAAGTTATGCATTGAGTCCACGTCCCCAAACAAGACATCTATATAATATAGTAGGATAGATGATAGTCAATTTTTTTTTCTAACCTTCTAAACCAAAAGGCCCAAATCCTTGCACTTGTTTTTGAAAGTATATAGAGCCTTAAAACCCCATGCTATTTTTTCTTTGATGTATTTCCCTCACTTGTAATTGTTCATATAAATTAGACCTACATATTTAAAATAATCTACTATTTGGAAATTGGTACCTCCAAAATAGAAGTTATAACAATTATTTCTTGTATCCCAAATCATTAATTTGATTTTATCTGCATTTACTTTAAGACAAAATGACTGATTATAATTTTCTAAAATTTGCAACATATTTTGCATACCTTCTACAATAATTGAAATCAAGGTAGCATCATTTGCATATAAAAGAGCATTCACTTCGTGGGATCTAATTTTAATAGAATGACTATCTTGCCCATTGCACAACCATTCCTTCATTCCATGAATAAAGATGCTAAAGAGATTTGGAGAAAGTGGACAACCTTGGTAACTCTAATTTTACATTGGAATTAATTTTTTTTGAATTATTATCTATAATTTCAATAATCACTTCCTTATATGATCTTTAAGTTGCTACAATCAAATCTAAAGTGAGACCAATTTTACGCAAGTGCAACCATAGTTTTGTATAGATCACTAAATCATATGCTTTTGAAAAACTAATAAAATAAATAAAAACTTTTTTATTAGACATTTTTACAAACTCTATGCAATGTCTAAGAGACACTAAGTGATTAATAGTAGAGTGATTTTATCTAAAACCTACTTGAAATCTTGCCTTTACCTAGTTACCTTTAGCCCAAGAACTAATTCTCTTTTCTAGTAGAGTGTCCAACAACTTAGCAAAAATATTGCTCACAACAATCATACAATAATTGTTCAACTTACTTTTATTGTCATTTTTATATAAAAATATAGCTTTACTAGTTTTAAAATGTTGATTTTATTCTTCCTCCATTACTTAATTTAATTTGTGCCAAATTTCTCTATGAATATCAAATCCTTCCTACTTTTAATAATTACTCATACAAACCATTGAATCTACAACTTTCTTAGATGCTAGCTTTTTACTATCCTTTGTGAATTCCTCAAGAGTAAATTGGAGAGATGATTGTTATAAAATAGTAGTAAAAGTATCAGCTTGTATTGTAAATAGCTTATTGAAAAATAAGAAAATATTTTGAAATGATAAATTAAATGATGAAGAGGCTTTATGATAAAAACATTGTCAAAACTGCCTAGGTTCCTCTTTAATTATGTAAGTAAAATATTACTATTGTGTCTCATTAAATTTTCTTTTTAGTTCTAATCAAGAATTTATATGCCTTCACTAAACTTTGTCTGTGACTCTTATTTACATTCTTAATATTTTTTCTAGCCTACATGCAACCCTCATTAAACCAAGTCTTCTAAGTATCTTCTTGTTTTGGACATACAACTTTCCTAGGTGCTATAAGAAAAATTTGTTTAAGCTTCTTATGTCTTCTTTCAAAAGTCCATTTATTATGTGTTACATTCATATATTTTTCTTTGACTATTGTGATGATTCTATACTAATTTTTTTTCTATTCTTATTTTTTATTCTCTAAGAAACAATTAGAATTTACAATAAAAACTCAACATGATGATGGCAAGACTCAACTAAATCTTCTGCAACTTTCAACTCCTTTATAAAATGAATATATTGATAAAAGCATAAAAAAAATAATGCAAGAGTTACCTTGAGGTCTTATCGAAGTAAATGATGAAGATTAAGGAAATTTTATAAGTACATTAAAAATTAGAAGATAAACAATTTTTGTCCTTTCTAATAGCTATTGGTCCATCTTATTAATAGTACCATTTTCAGAATGTCAAGTTCAATTGTGATCCTCAAAAATATCTAAAATGCCAATAGTATGTTGTCATTGCAAAATTTTTATTTTCTATGAATATATCCTTACATTAAAATCTCCACAAATAAATACTGATCCTTTTGTTGCAAATTTTACAATATCTCTACCTTAGAATTGAAAAGGATGATCATGAGATATAGAATCATATGATGTAGCATCTCTAAGAGAAAAATAGCATACAATAACGAAAGCCAAACCATGCTAACATAATATTTTTAGCCAAACATATTATTTATTAATTAGTTGCGTTCTATCAATTGCATCAATGAGACCTCATCGATGCAGCCTTGTCATCTGGGCTTTGTTGTTGAGGCCTAGTTGATGCATCATATCATGTGTCAATGTGGCCTCGTTGACGTAGTTCCTGTAGTTGGCTATAAATATGTTCTTGTAGTCACATTTATGAAAAGTAGAGATTGTAGTTGCAGTAAAGCTCTTACATTTTTTCTATTTGAAAGTTAGAATTTTTCCTCCAAGTGCCCATACAAGAAGTCATTGAGTGTATAGATCTTTATTCGAGCATTGTTGTACTTGAGCATGACAATGTGTGTGACAATAAAGATGAGCTTTCTAATAAACCTTGTAGCACTTTGGATAGATTAGCTATTTCATTTATGCATTTAATGTTTTTATTTATTTATTAAATGTTTTCAATTAGTTATTAATTATTTTCTAGTTATTACGTTAATGAAGCAATTAAGTCAAATAGAGTACACACATAAGTATGACCACTTCGAACATAACACATATTCACTTGGTAATCCTAGCAGCATTATTTCTAGGTACACCTAGTAGCATAGTGCTTGGTCACCTAGCAATGGATATGTGGGTTCAGGATGTGTACGAAAAGTGGGATCAAATGCTTATGTTATGATTAGTTAAATGCTAGTTAATTAAATTCCTTTTATCCACAATTTGATCACCAAATTATAAAATACAAAATAATAAAAATTGGATGCCTTAGTTACACTTAACCATACCAACGAACATCACAAGTGTCATTGGGAAGATAATGATTAACCTTAGGGCTAGATTCACTTCCTAAAGGACTAGTGCACTGGAAATGATAAAGTCCATGAAATTCGATCAGATCACACATAAATTCTTTGTGATTCGTATGGTTGGGTGTAGGGGTACCTCGTTGCTCATCATTGACATCATTACTAGGGACTTTGTTTGTAGAACATGCATTATTTAGGTTTAAGTGAATACCATTAATATCATTGTAGGAACCTTAAGGTTAATATCATTTCTACTATACATAGAATTATAAAAATCACACTAATAAATTTTATTTTTTTTTTTGCAAAATGTCTTCTTCTTCTTGCAAGAAAAAATATACCAAACCGTCAGTCCCACAAGAATGCAAGGTGGTATACACTCATCCAGATGAGTTTGTGCCAAACTTTACCTTCATTCTACATTAGGATGAATAGCTGCAATGGTGTGATATCGTGGGTAACATTGTCTTGCCCCTCAATCAATCTATGCCCAGGATGCTATTTAAAGCCCTTAAGAAGTTGGGCATAGTAGAGCTTCTCAAAGAATACATTATGGATGGATATGACACTTGAAACTACTATCCCATTGAAACACAACGTAAATGAGATCAACATTAAGAGAAACTCCATGAAGCTACAAAGGGAAAACATTACACCAATCCCTTATTCCTACTAAATCAAGATGATGTTGAGGATCCTCCTACTAAAGGTTCTCAACATGAAGATTCTCCACCCCCTATTATAGATGGTGAGGGTGTGAACCTAAACCTGTGATTCACTATTCATAAATTGGGTTCAGGACGAAGTGATAGCCAAGGTAGGGACTCAGCCAAGAACCACAATAGTAAGGGATCTAAGGATGGTGATCATAATAAGCATAAGAGTCGTGGAAAACACCATAGTGATAGTGGCAGTATACCTTCCTCTTCATTTGACAGTTCTTATGGAAGCCACTGTCGAAACAATCGTGATGAAGGTGATTAGCCAGATAACAATGACCATGAAGGCCACCACAATCGAAGAGGTGGCCGAAACCATCATCTGCATCATCGACACAGTGATGACGATGAACCTCTATTGGTAACTCGAAGTATGCTCAACATTGCAAAGGTAGTGAAAATCCCAACCAGACATATGAAGGATAGTTGGATCAAGCATTAAACATGAACAATATTCCAAGATTTAAGGGGGGATACAATTTTGATCCACAAACACATCTATAAGATTTTCATGATGGTTGTGCCTTACAGAACATAGAGAATGAGTGGTAGAAACTCAAGCTTTTCCTAAGGACACTCATCAAGGAAGCTAAAAGTTGGTACTAGACCTTAGAGCTTAAGTCCATCCGAAGATGGAGTACCATGTTAGAGCTATTTAATGACAAATACTAGACATACTCCAAAGTATCTAATTTGAGAAGGAAAATCCAAGGCTGGAAACTAGAAACACATGAACCCTTGGATGCCACTATGGTTCGATACTATTCACTCTTACACCAATGCCCTAGCCATGATTATTCTCATAGGGAAAAACTTTCCCACATCATAGATGGGCTTAGTGTCAAAACAAGAAGAACCCTTAGGATGTATGCCTAAGGAAGATTTTTTGAACTAAGAGCTCATTAGATCTAGATGCAAATTGATTAGGTAGTAAAAGAAGAAGGTGAGCTACAAAAAAGTGAAAATGCTAAAGAGTATAATAGGGATCCTTTCGTTAGAAAATGAGAGGTCCAATTTTGTGATGAGGAGGAGTCACCACTTGATGAAGTGGTGAGCAGAAAGACCTTGCCCATCCAAAAATTTATTTCTAATATTTCAGCCAAGGTTGCCAAGTTATGGGACTCTTTGGATGAAAAATTTCAAACTACTTTGAAGATTGCTAAAGAATCCAAAGAACAAAATAGTGATCATAATTGCAGGAGGCGAAAAGAAGCCAAATGTCCCTACCAAAGAGGTAAGGGCAAAGCTACTATAGAAGAGGAAGTTGTGGAGTTTAACTCGGATGATAAAACTAAATGTAACATCTATCAATATAAACATACAAAGGGATGTTTCCCTATAGTGTCACACTTACAATAGTCTAAAGTGTATGCACTGAATCCTCACCTAGCACATAGGCAAGCTCCAAGATGATTACCTTATCCTCAAGGTAGTCCAAGATAGTTCCACCAACAACAACAAGCTTACTACCCAAGTGGAACTCCTCCACAACCGTATGAATAATACTAATAGTGGTATCAATCACAATTGTGGGGAATGCCACCACCAAGGAAGTAGCATCCTTATAGGCAGCTAGATCCATATGAGTACTATGTTTAGTAGCTCGTTTCCCCTAGAAGATCTGCAAGTCATGCATCATTCTTGCATCACTATTACCCTCTAGAGTACCATCAAACACATTCATCATTTACTCAAGGGAAAAACCCATAGTCATATTCATACCATCCTCCACATTCCTTTGCACATATAGATCCACCTTCAACCTAGTTACCTCTTGCTCCATCCATTCAGGGTGAGCTTCCTGCACAACCATAACAATGAAATTCTATGAGGACTATACACTCACAACTAGTTTTTTCAGCCAAGTGTTCCAAATGATCAATCAAGGAAAAGACCTTTCTTCTAGTCTAGTAGTCCTCTTCAGCCCTCACAATTAGGTTTGGTTGATTGCCCTACATCTTCAGCACCCTCATCCTTTTCATCAAATACCTTCGAGTGCCCTTCAAACTAAGTGCCACCTAGGATCTACACTATAATGCTAACCCATGCTATTTTTGATAGGATCAAGGCTAGCAATCTTGCTACGGTAATATTTGATCCCAAAAGTCCACTCATTTATCTATAGATCATTAGATAGGAGCCATGCAAAGCTCTTCTTAACTCTGGTTCTAGAGTTAACCTCATCTCCCATGACATGTACAAGGCCTAGAACCTACCACCTCTCAAGAAAAGCAACATTTGTCTAGAATTAGCAGATCAGTTAATTACTATCCCTCTAGGATTAGTAGAGGACATTATGATCACGGTTTGTGGGTGGTCCTATCTTGTTGATTTTCTGGTGATCAAGGTGGAAAAATATAAAAATGACTTCTCGATCATTATGGGAAAAGCTTGGTTAAGCATGGTTGACGTAAGAATGGGCATAAGGAACCTATCTTTAGAAATATCTAAGGAAAATGAACTAGAAAAAATTGAGAAGAAGCATATTCCATGCATCATGTATAGCGATAACATGTGCAATTGTGTGTAAAATATTTGGTTAATTAAGAGTACATACATTAAGGCATGCAATCAATGTGCATAAGAAATTAACATTCAAAGGTGTTTGTACATAGAAGCCACAAAGTAAGAGGGCACCCCAGTGGATGATAGCTAATTAAGATAGTAGCACAATATGCATGAAGCTAGTTGAGAGCCTAACATGTGCATATGTTGAAGCCATGGACAAAATTGAACAAGTTCATTCCCAACTCTCTAATGAAGATGATGATATTGGTGAGAGTTGGAAATCCATGATCACTTCAACTAGGAGCCCTTAGAACTAAAAACGTATTGATTAAAATGAAGTATGCATTTTTAAAGAGTGGTAAACTAGTCATAATTAATGCCAAACTTGCTCCTAAACAAAAAGAAAATTTTTTGAAAGTGGTGAAAAAATGGTCAATAGCCTTTTCTTGGTCATAGTCCGAGCTAATTGGAATTGATCCAAGAATATGCCAGCATTGCATCTACACCGACCTAGCCATGAAGCTTAGAAGGTAGCCATAGAGGCGGTTGAATTCCAAATTAAAGAAAATCATCAAGGAGGAAATAGAACAACTCCTCAAGGTGAGGTTCATCTATCCAATTGTAGATAGTGAGTGGGTTAACCCACTCGTAATTGTACCAAAGAAGAATGACAAATGGTAGGTTTGCATCAATTTTAGGCTGTTGAATATGGCAACATTTAAAGATCACTTTCCTTTGCCATTTTTAGATCAAGTGTTAGACACCATCTCTGGGCATTGTTATTATAGATTTTTGGATGGTTATAGTGGATATAACCAAATCCAAATTTCACCCAAAGATCAAGCCAAGACAACATTCACAAGTCCTTGGGGGACTTTTGCATACTATAAGATGTCATTTTGTCTATGCAATGCCCCTATGGCCTTTCAACACTTGCTCCTTAGTATCTTTCAATAGCAGATAAGTAGTGGTGTTGAAGTCTTCATGGATGACTTTTCTACCTATGGAGCTACATTTGAGAAAGCCTTGGACCAACTTGAGCAAGTACTAAAAAGATATGTAGAAACAAGCCTATAACTCAATTGGAAAAAGAGCCATCTCATGGTTCAAGAAGGCATTGTTCTAGGACACTGAATTTGGCAAAAAGGCATTGAGGTATACATAGAAAAAATAAGGGTCATCCAAGGAATAACATGCCAACCAAAGATCATTGAAGATGTCTGATCATTCCTTAAACACACTATTTACTACTGACAATTCATAGAGAATTTCTCTAAGATTGCAAAGCCATTGGTAGAGCTTACAAAGAAAAATGTAGCTTTCATTTGGACCAAGGAATGTGAACATGCATTCCAAAAACTAAAGGAGAGACTTGTAGAAGCACCAATCCTACAAGCACCAAATTGGTCCAAACCTTTCCATATCATGACAGATACATGTAACTATTCCTTGGGAGCAATGCTCATGCAGATGGACAATAAGAAACGTCCATACTATATCCACTATGTGATTCGAAGCCTTGTAGAAGCACAATTAAACTACACCACCATAGAGAAAGAGCTAATGGTAGTGGTGTACATGCTCGAAAATTTCAGGCATTATGTGGTTGATTAAAAAGTAGTTGTGCATATGGACCACAATGCAATCCACTTCCTCATGAATAAGCCGATGATGAGCCCTTGTATCATACAGTGGCTTGTGATCTTGTAGGAGTTAGATCTCATTATGGTAGATTAAAAAGAAACCAAAAATGTGGTTGCTGACCACCTCTCGCACTTAAGATGGGATAAAAAAGAGGAGGAGAGTTTGATGTTTGATTAATTTCTAGACGAACTCCTCTTTACAGGAATAAGAAGTGAACAAATGCCTGCAAAATCAATATGGTATAATGGCATCCTCACATATCTTCTCACTCAAGAGATGCCATAGGACTTAGATTTTAGGAAAAAGAAAAAATTTCTTCATTTGGCCAACTACTTCATGGAAATCATCGAACACCTTTTCAAGGTGTATGTTGATGGCCTAATTCATTCGTGTGTCCTTGATGAAGATCAACTACACATTGTCCAAGATGCTCATGAAGGACCTTGCAAAGGACACTATGTAGGGAGATGCACAGCCATAAAAATCCTGATGGTAGGATACTATTAGCCTATAGTCTTTAGGGATGCCCACCGGTTTGTCAAGTCTTGTGAACATTGTCAACGAGATGGAGGGATGACCACTTATATGGAAGGTCCCTAGCAATGAATCAAACCAATGGAACCTTTCGATATATGGGGCATTAATGTCATGGGTCCCATCACATCCATGTCCAATGAAAAAGTGTATATTATAGTAGTCATTAACTATTGCAGAAAATGGGTAGAAGCAACAACCATTATTGATTGTACATTAGTCACTACTACAAAATTTATACAACAAAATATTGTGAATAGGTTTGGGGTGCCATGTTCTCTAATTTATAATAATGGAACTCATTTGATAAGTGCCACCTTTAGGAAATTAATGCAACACTTGGGGGTAAAACATAAATTAACAACATCTTACCACCCCCAAGCCAATGGTCAAGTAGAGGTAACCAACTAGGAAATTACAAAAATACTAACGTGAACCATTAGCAAATATAGGAATTATTGGAGTACAAAGCTTAACAATTCTCTTTGGGCTTATCATTCAACTTGGAAACTTCATATTAGCTATTGTCCATAAAAGTTAGTGTATGAAAAACTTCTAACATTCTCGATTCAATCTAAGCTTCGTACACTCTCAATAGCTTGTAAACTAAATCTTAACCTAAGTCTAGAATAGAAAGAAAGACTAATCAATCTAAATGTGCTAGATGAAAATTGAGTAGTGGTCCTATCTTTGAATGAGGCAAACAAGGCATTCAACAAGCAATGTCATGACCTTAGAATTAGGAAAGTGAAACTTCAACCAAGCAATAAGGTTCTCTACTAGAACCCCACACATGTACCCCAAAAGACAAAGTTCCAAACATTTTGGAAAGGAGCTTATATAATTAATCAAACCTTTCCCTCTGGGGCCATGATTATCTACAAATCTGAAAGCCCAAAAAAAAAGCAATTGATCAACATCTAACAAGTTAAGCCTTTCCTAGAACTAAGATAGGCCAATAGAACTACCGCCTCAATAGATGGACAATGACATTCTATTTTTTTAATCTCCTCCTCCCAACTTAGTCATGGGGAAGATGGTCATCCATGCTAACCATCAATTTGGCTTCTCATTTTTTCTACTTTTTTTTTCACATTTTTGATTTTTACAAATTATTTATTTTAAAAATTCTTGATTTTTCTAATTTTTCTAATTTTGTACCATCTTTAGTGCCTTTGAAACTTCTTGATTATTTTACACTTTCTTATATATTTTACTTTATTTTTCTTTCTTTTTGTTCAAGTGTGATATTTTCTTATTTTTGCTAATAAATTTTCTTTATTGCCATAGGACACAGTGCCACTATTGCTATTTACTAATGATGGTTTGTGCTTAATGTGTGATTGTTGATGTTTTATTTCTATTTTTGAATTCTAATGTTTGATGACTTTGAAATGGTTTATTTTTCATGGAACAGGTAGTGAGACCATGTCATCCACCCATCTAATAAACTCTATGTTTTCTTTGTTATGGGAATTGGAGGTTCCTTTTTATTAAAGAAACTTTTAATCAATCAGTGACCTTAGTGTTTCTTGAATTAGGAAGAATTCAAATGTTTGTAAAGGGTGTGAATTCAAGGGGACTTAATATTCTTTGTACTCTTCTACTTGCTTGAGTACTTGGGTGTTTTTTCACAAACTTCTTACCATTCCACACCAACCACTAATAGAAAGCCAAATAACGTCGTTGCATGGTGTGGTTCCCATTCAAAAAAAATGATGGGAATTCAAAGCACAACCCTTCAAAACAAATAAGTCCTTGCATGGTGTGGTTTCCATTTAGAAAAACAAAAAAAAAAACCATGGGAATTCAAAGCACACCCGTTGGACAAATAAATGGGATACAAGCATTGGTTATGAGACTTGAACAACATGCACCTATGCTTGAAGGTCCCCTCTAACTAAGGCCCTTTCTCTCACTTTCTACTTCTCTTTTCCTCTCTTTGTGGAATGGTGGCTGTTTTATGGAATCATTCTTATGTCTTGAGTGGGTAAATCAATCTTAGAGTGGGGATGCGAAGTCACTAAAAGTGAATGGTTTTGGTGTAGACTAAAGATGGAACTTCTCAGGTCATTTTAAACATAAATTCCACAAGGGAATTCTTATGACCTCAATTCAAAACTCCATTCCATCTTCTCTATCATCCATCCATGCTACCATAATTTACCTCACTACTGTGTTCTATGTTATGCTCTACGTCTTAGTCTGATGTGTTGGGATTCTTGAGTAGATTCTTTTAGGCTGGCCCTTAACTTGTCATGATCTTTAAATCAACTATGGGGCCCATGGACTCTTTAGTTGAGGTTATGAAAGGGACAAAAGATCATGAACCTACTATGGGGAGGATCCACTTGTGTAGCTCTTGGTTTGGTTAGTTAAGGTTGCTTACCTTTGACATCGCTATAATCCTACCTTTTCACGTATTCCATTGTGTACACCACTTAGTGCTCCTTAATCTTTCATTTCATTCATTCACTTAATCAATTTCTTCTCCATTTTTCCAAATTTATGAGCTTAAACACCCTCTTTTTATGTTTTCATACTATTCTTGGTCTTTTAAGCTTTCATTTGACATCAATTTCACTTAAAAACTCTTCATATTTTGCAAGTTTGACTAAAGTCAAAGTTTAACTATGGAAATCAATGATTGTGTCATTGAGGCCCCATTGACACATCTCCCCTCATTGACGAGGTCCGATTGACTAGGCCTCATCGACACAACACAAAATCCTAATAGATACCACTAGACACTTTGTAATTTTTTGGCATTTGCTCATAACACAAGGGGAGTTTTTCAAACTTTTTAGAGCCCAAAACATTCTAGAGCTCATAACTTTCCAATCGTTTGTCCAACTCACTCCATTTTTTGATCTTGTGCTTATTGAAGGTAAGATCTTTAGTATGGGGGCCATAGACCTTAAGGTTTCTAATGAAAAATTGATAAAAATTTTTGAAAATTTTTCTAGCTCCCCCAAAGGGTTAATAACCTTAACCATATCTAAATATCAACGTTTTCACAAGTTAACCCTTCCAAAAACCTTTGGAATCATTTATTAATGAAATACATAAATAAATGATAATTAGATTAATTAAATCAACCATAATCACAACTTAGCCAAGTATAACTATCCTTAAGAGATAAGGTATCCCAATTTTTTTAAGGTTACACAATGATTACTAATCCATGGTCTTATTGTGATTACAGATGGCACCAAAATAGAAATGTCCATAGGAAAGAGAATCCTTGCAACCACGAGAAAAGTGGCCTAGAGCTGGAAAGGGCCAATAAGAACAAGGCCAAGAACTACCTGAGGCAACCCATGCAATAGGACCTCTTCGTGAGGAGCTTGAAATGAAATTTATTTGATAGATTCCAAAAGAAGAAGTGTTGATCGAACAATCACAATAAGGATAAGTGCCTAGTCCCACACCAAGGCTTGAGGGCACTTTGACTCAAGCCTACCTTGATATCATTAAGTCTTAAGAGATTCAATGTTCCATTCTTCAAGAGATCAACTTTGGGCCATTTTTGGAGAAAGATCCAGGGGATGTTAAGACTAAATTGTGAACCTCTCCCATGTGGCCAATCATCACATCCAGTGGGGAGTGGTACATGGGAGAGACATACCTTTTCTAGAATAATTGAAAGCCAAGATCCATAGTTAAGATGAAAGACATTCAAGTGTCCTACTCAATAGAAGCTATTGCATAGGCACTTGGGTTGCCTAACACCAGAACATAGCTGACAAAATTATCCACGCAAGGTGACCTTGAGGCCAAGAAGGAGTGGACCCAACATTGCTACAAGGTGGATCATAAGGAGTATGGTGTGCTCATATTAGCAGAGTGAATTTACTTCAAGATCATGGCCTATCACCTCAATCAATGAGGCCAAGTAAGGTGACTGCCTTCTTCGCATGAGCATGCACTGCTTTAAGCAGAAAGTTCCCCATTAACCTTCCACAATTTCTATACTTGGAGATTGAGAAGAATTTCCATGAAAACACACATGGAAGGAAGATTCTGCCCTTTCTATACCTCATAAGGAAACTTTGTAAAAGGGAAAGCATCATTTGCTACTCTAATGATATACTTAGGCATACTCCTTTGGCTTCATGGTCTGAGATCATGAAAGAGAAAATGCCAACAATAACTCAATTAGAGGAGTAGTCACCATGACCACCCACTCAAGAAACAACACTGCAAGCCCTCATAGCCATTGAGCATTTGTGCAAAATCTAATAATAGCTCTTAAGAGAACTAGCAACAAGTAGGAATGAGTGGGGTAGATCCATCTGTGTACCGACTAGTAATGAGTCACCTTAATGAAGTGGCTCAAAAAATTAGCCAGATGGAGAGGGGTGGTCCAATATTCTCTATCCAAAGAATGCAGCTATTGCTAAGGTTGAATCCCAATGCTTGGGAGGTGATAGTTTCACTATTAACACATCATTTATTCCTAGAAATCTCTGATAATTCCACCACTTTGTTAGTGCGGTTGGAGGAAGGTGAAGGGACAACTATCTTGGTGATGAGGAACCAAGAAGAGAAAACAATGGTTGAAGATGTGGCTGACCATGTAGTAGAAGCATTGAATGCACCCACAATGTCTTTACTAGATGTATCTATACTTCAAGACATGCAAACATCTGTAGGCATGATCAATGGAAAATTGAATGCAGCCCAGCATGAAAAGTTGCTAGAATGACTGGTAGGAACCTAGCAACTGACTTCAAACATCTTTGATCTTCCAAAGAACATCATCACAACCCAGTTAGAGTTGCTAAATGCAAGGGGTAGATGTATTATTTTGGAGGGGCAACTAGAAATGACCCAAGAGAAAAATCAATGCTTGGTTGTGGAGGTTGGTAAACTTTGTGCCTAACTTGCAGATCAAGAAATCTAGATCACAGTAGTGATAAGAGATGAAGCTATCAAATAGCCTCAAGAATGATTTTAGAAGGCTGAGGAAGAGGCAATGATGACCTTCTTTAAATAGTACGTAGTAGAAGTTGAAACATACTCAATCCAAAAGGACTTGAATCAGATGTGCTAGGAAAATGAAGCATTGACTGCATAGAATCATTACTTATGAAATGTTGATGCTCAGAAAGATCAAATACAAGAATTCATTCATCAATAGTAAGAGAAACTTGCCAAGGTAAACACTGAACTGAGAAAATTAGCCATAGAAAACTGCAATATGTCAATGGAGGAGGTATGCACCTTACATCAAAAGTCTACCATCGAGATCATCACTTGGAAGAATGAAGCAATCAAATTTTAGAAAGTGAAAAATCACTATAAGGACCAGGTTGGCTTGCAAAAATAAGTGAATGAAAAACACATTTAGATGGCAAAGGAGAAAATGAATGAAGCCCTCTAGCAACTCCAACAAGAAAGAGAAACATGACAATTCATCCTTGATGGGATTAACACCTACAAAAAAGTAGAGATCTACCTAAAAGAGTTGCAAATCGAGAAAATGACAAGTACATGGAGTTGGCCAATCTCCATTATGTAAACTTTGCAATGCTAACTATTGGATGGCCATGGTCAAAATTGGAGAAACAAGTGGCTAGCTTGTTTTTGCTATATGAGGCTGAGTTCAAGCACCACAAAGACACAAAGTAGAAGCTTGAGATTGCAAATGCTAAACTCTAAGTTCTTAAAGGGTGATTCAGAGATCAACAATCTATTGCTGAGAACATAACCAAAGGGATGAATGACTACTAGGATTTGAAGAATATAGTCAAGGTGTTCGACATCGAATGCAAATAGTTCGCTGCCTAGTTTGTTAATGCAAAGGAGTTGTTTCCAACAATCCTGTGTTCTTGGGATGTGCTTGTTCCAACCCACATTTGGAAACTGCATGAATAGTGCATGATCCTAGGAGTAAGGAGGAGAAAATGAAAGCACCGCTAGATGCTTTCTATCTCTCACCTATAGTTGTAGAAATAGCAGGATAGCCACAGCCACCTCAACTGTTGCCCATGCATGAAGCTAGTGAATGTCCCTTAGAGCCTCAAGAACCATCACCACCTAGGACCATTTGATCTTCTTCAATAGCTTCACAACATCAAGGTACATGTTTTCTAATTTTTAAAAAGTTGAGTCATGATGTCCAATTTTTTATCCTAAACACCACCACTTTTGTAATGTATTGATCCATACACCTAGGCACTCCATTTTTTGTCAAGTCAGTCAATTTGTTTTGTTTGAGAAAAAGTCAGTTAATAATTCCATACCTTCCCAATTTTGTAAAAAAACTCTAGGATGAGTTTTCATTCAGTCATGGGGATATGATGAATTGTGTCCTATCAGTTGCATCGATGAGACCTCGTCAATGCAGCCTTGTTGTCTTTGCTTTGTCGACATGGCCTAGTTGATGCATGATATCATGCATTGACATGGCCCCATTGATGTAGTGCTTGTAGTTAGCTATAAATACGCACTTGCAAATGCATTTATGGCAAGTAGAGATTGTAGTTACAATAGAGCTCTTGCAATTTTTCCATTTGAAAGTTAGAATTTTTCTTCCAAGTGCCCGCAGCAGGAGTCACTGAGTGTACAAATCTTTATTCGAGCATTGTTATACCTAAGCATAATAATGTATGTAGCAATAAAGACAAGCTTTCTGATAAACCTTGTAGCACTTTGGATAGATTAACTATTTCATTTATGCATTTAATGTTTTTAGTTATTTATTAATTTTTTTCAATTAGTTATTAATTATTTTCTAGTTATTACATTAATGAAGTAATTAAGTCAAATAGAGTACACACATAAGTATGATCGCTTCGAGCATAACACATATTCGCTTAGTAATTCCAGTAGTGTTATTGCTTGGTATGCCTAGTAGCATAACGCTTGGTCACGTAGTAGTGGATACATGGGTTCAACACATGTACAAAAAGTGGGATCAGATGCTTATGTTAGGATTAGTTAAATTCTAGTTAATTAGTTAACTTAGATTAGTTAATTAAATTCCTTTTATCAACACTTTGAGCACCAAAATATAAAAGACAAAATGATAAAAATTAGATGCCTCAGTTACACTTAATCATACTAATGAACGTCACAAGTGTAATTGGGAAGATAATGATTAACCTTAGGGATAGATTCACTTCCTAAAGGACTAGTGCACTAAAAATCATAAAGTCCAAAGAATTTGACCAAATCGCATGTGAACACTTTGTGATTCGTATGGTTGGACATAAGGGTACCTCACTAGTCATCATTTATGATCATCAATTCTTTCTAAAAGTACATAATTTTCAAGACATTTTCTTACTAATACTAAAATGGCTCTATAAGGTCTACCTCCTTATCCTACTCTTCTATTTCTTTGAACAAATTTAAAAAATTTAGAAACTACACAATCTATAAAACCAACATCTTACCAAGTTTTAAAAAAATCAAAAATATCAAAGCTATTAGAAAAGATAATACCAGTCAACAAAACAACTCTGTTTGCAATTCCACCATCAATGTGAAGAAATGCACACCTTAAAGGACATATATTTTTTAAATAATTTTTGGAATAATGCTTATTTGTAATGACTATCACATTACTAATATTTATATATACTACCAAATCATATTCATAATCTTCCTTACCCTTTTTCCATTATTCAACCCCTTTCTATAAGTTCCTTTCAAGTAAGATCCTCATTTATCCAAACATTTTTCCTATTCTCAATTTTCTTCGTGTGGCTTTGATGTCTCCAAACATGCACTTTATCTTCTACATCATGAAACTTAACAATTACATGTCAAGAATTTCCACATCATTCACTTGGTACTCTAAACATTTTATGAATTTTTGAAGAAGTTAGATGCATATCATCAATAAGTTTTTCAAGTTTCTTAAAGTTTCATGCTTTTCACCCTTTTTCTTTTAGATACCTACAAAATATAAATTTTTTTTCCCATTTTTTCATCTTGCTCTTTCAAAGATTTTGCAATTACAAATTTCATCTTTGTCTTTATTCTTTCAAGATTAGATTCATTTTTATTTTTCTTCATGTTAGCTTCAATTTTTTCTAATATTAGCACAAATCTATTCATTATTCTTTGGAGCAATATTTGTCTTCTTTTTTCCTTAATATTCTCTTTGAGGGTTGATACCCTTTAAAGAATTACTTTATTTTGTTTGTATGTCTAAGAAAGATAAGAAAGTAGTAAGAAAGAAATGACCAGAAATGTAAGAAGAAAGCTACAAATTCTACACTAAGCAGAGAAGCCATAGAGAAAAAAGCTAAAAACTGACTCTTTTCATTGCAACAACACAACAAATTTTTAAGAAGTTTCATCCCTCATTAGTATGTTTTACAATGATACAATGCTGTAAAGTGAATAATGAGTAGCAGGTATTAAGAATAAATAGAAGAGGAGAGCCCCAACTTACCAAAAAAGTAGGGTTGTTATATTTTGTAAAATAAAAAAGAAAATCCCAAATGTATAGGCCATTGTGGGGTTGGGGCAAGAACACATGCAATTGTTCTCAACAAAAAAAGCATGAAGCTTTTAAGGATTTCTTCAACAACCAATAGCATCTCAAATGATTTTCTAGAGACTTGGGTATTCTTGGCAAAGCCAAGTAAGTATAGGATTTAAGAAAACCCTCACATTTAAGGATTTGGTTAAAATATTATTTGCAAATTAGAGGAACCCAATTCCTACTGTGAATGCCATGATTTTGTAGCAACAATTTGAGAAACAGTTAACTCAAAGGAGCATCTAAGAAATATTTTGGTGTGCTAAGTGGATCTATGAGGTATGGGTAGTGAACATGACATGAATCTATACATATATTCATGTAGTGATTTGTTGAATCTAGAATTTGAGATCATTTCTAAAAGAATCTACACTTGATTATCTATTTGTCTCTTACTCAGGAGTAGGAGATAGCTAGAAAAAAGAGGAAGTGGGAAAAACATCCAAAATAGTGAGATTCATCTTTCTAGGTAACAAGAAAAAAATAGAAATTTTTAAGTTTATGAAAAAATCTCATGCATCTAAGAAACATTAGAAAGCTATAAGAAAAAAAAAGACCATAAGTGCAAGAAAAATCTACAAATTCTATACTAAGTAGAGAATTAGTAAAGCAAAAAGCTAGAAATTGATTCTATTCACTAAAAAAAAAAACATTTTGAGAAGTTTCACTACTCATCAATGTATTATACAACCATGCAATGTTGTAGAGTGAGCAATAGGTGTTGAGAATAAATAGAAGAGGAGGGTTCCAACTTGCCAAAAAAAAGGGATTATCATGTTTTGATAAATAAAAATAGAAACTCTCAAACATGCAATAATAGGAGTTTATGATTGGAAGGTCAAAAAATAAATCTTTCATACAATCATTTATCCTATTATACTATATAGATGCATAGTTTGGGAACTAGGCCTTAGTGCAAACAATTAGAAGGCTATTCAAAGATTATAAAAGATATTATTAGTTAATAAATTAAATGTGAAAGTTAAAATACCTTATTTAATGATTTTATTATAGTGTAATCTACTTCCTTTAGAAGTAGATGTTATTTGTTCACTTATTGCTTCTACTTAAAAATTGAAAAAAATAGAATAGACCAATTTTTCTAAAATAGTTTTTAAAGAAAAAAATGAGTAAGGATGATATTTTTAATACATAGAATAATTGAAAACTTGATATTTCTCATTGGAAAAGTTATAAGATAATCCAAAGCATATTCAAAAGTTGATTTGGTAGCAAGTTTTAACAAAGTTAAGGTCAAATGTGGAAGGTAAAAGAAATTTTATTTTGAATGCATGAAGGGTAATTAATTAAACTCAAAAGTTCACTATTTATCAACTGTACTTCTAGTGAGATGTCACATTTTCATTCATAGGTTTTGTTTGATTTTACATCATCTTAGAATAGAAAGTGAAAGATGTAAGTAAATTTCTAGAGAAAATGTACATGTAGGCTATGTGGGTCAAAAGATCTTGAGGATGAACAACATGCTTTTTAACTCCCCAAAAATTGAATATTTGAAAAAAATTATAATTTTGCAGCAAAATTTCTATACAATCTTTTCTTGTTAAATCCAATGTTATTTGGAAAATTTGTTAAGTTGATGTTTAATTTTTATGATACAAATGTAATGTTTGTCCAATAGATCCTTTTGGTCCTTGGATAAAATAAAATCTTAGTTTTAGTTTTAGTATTAACATATTGTTAATTAGTGCTACCTATTAATTTATACCTTAATTAAGCATAAAAATACAACAACCACAAGCAATAAAAGTAAAATTTAATTATGATATTGAAAAACATGCAGTAAGAACACAAGAAATTATCTTTGGAAAAGCATATGATAATCCTAGTAATGGTTCTAATGCCTAGAAAGACTTAACTCTGACTCACCATTATAAGAGAAGAGAACACATTCAATGGCTTAAATTCTTGAACAATTAATGTCTTGCTCACTTGCTCACTTGGTCCCTTAATGCAACTTGATGGCTTGATACAACTTAATCTCTTGATGTCTCCCCATCCTCTTACCCATCAATTATATAGTAATTTACATTCTAAAAAAGAATGGTGGAAAAAATAAAAAGTAGACCATTACATACTCCAATCTAGAAGATTTTTGTAAATAAAATACCACTAGCAACACTTTTAGTTATATATTTTAATAGGTTTCTAAATTTAAAATCATGCAACTTGCAACAACTATTACATGAAATTTTGCAAGTGATAGGTAGCTTAAAACAATCACCAACTGCTACAATTCTTACACTTTTTTTTTATTGTAAGGCATTACATTTAGAAGAAACCATTACATTTTTAAATTTTTTAATTCAATTTCTTTTCTACACTATTTAAAATTGTTATAGGAATAGCCTTAATTAACATGTGAGTTGGATTTTTAGAATAATAAGAACCTTTACAAGAGAAATCCTTCTATTTTTAATATGATCATGTATGAAATGATAATGAATTTCAACTTGCTTTATCTATATATGAAACTTAGGATTCTTTGACAAGAAGATCACACTTTAGTTATCATGAGAGATTTCTATTTTCTTTTTCTCTTGCCCAAATCATTAACTAGTCATTATATCCAAACTTCTTTCTTTCTTGAGAAGTTGCTAGATAATTAGCTTTAATTAATAATATTACAATAAAACTTTGTTTCTTACTATCTAAGAAATGACACCTATGTTCATTTTAAAGGCAAATTTGCTTGTGGATTTTTAGTAATCAAGATGACCACCCCAATCAATGGACATAAAGCCATTCAATCCAAAGAAACTTCTCTAATAATGATGGTAAAATTAATAGTACCTTAAAGATACCTAATATTTTAACAATCATCTAAAGTTCCTTTCTAGGATTAGGGATAAACTTACTTACAGCTACCACCACGTGTGATGAGTGACAAGGTACCACTACACTCAACCATACGAATACAAGCATTACACGTGCGATCCGGTCGAACTCCAAGGACTAAGTGCTTACGCGTCTTATGGAACACTTAAGGTTAATCAATCATTTTCTTCCCAAAATTACTTGTATTTTTCACGTTTGTATGGTTAAGTAAGCTTGAGGTACATGATGTTTATGTCTTTTATCTTTTTATCGCCTATGCTAAGAGAGGAAACAGTGAAGAGACTAAGTAACTAACTTTCACTAACTAAACTTTAATCGTCCTAGCATCAGTATCTATTCCCACTTGCCATACACACCCTAAACCAATGCAATGTTACTGGGATTACCAAACACTATTCATTACTGGGTTACCAAGCATAGCACACGTGCTTGAAGCGATCGTACTGAATGCACTTAACTAAGAGAGTGAAGGGTTGAGAAAGATTAAGTCCCTAAGAAAGCATTTAAACGTTTAACAATAATTAAAGTCCTATTTAGCTTAGTCCATATGCTGCAAGGTTTATCAGAAAGTTCTTCTTTATTGTCGTACACAATCATGTGCTCAGGTACAAATTTCTCAAATAAAGATCTGCTCACTTTGAGACTCCTACTGTAGGCACATGGATATTATTCTAACTCTGGAATGGTAAAACTGCTATAGTTTGGCTAAGGGTCTAGATCTAGATGGGAAAACAAGGGAAAGCCACCTCTTATTTATAGGCACAATGGCAGGCTGCGATATTGCATATGCAATATCGTAGGGGACGACACGATATCACGTACGCGATATCGTGGCTCATCATACCCCCATGATTGAATAAAAACTCATCCTCGAGTTCCTTACAAAATATTGGGAAGGTATGGGATTATTGACTTGAATGAAACTAATGGTGAATGGGCTGACATGTGAATGGATCATCATTACAGTACATGACCAAATTAGTGTTCATGAAAACAAGAGTGAACACTATACACATTTGACATCCAGCCTTATTTGGTAGCTGAGAGAGAGAGAGAGAGAGACAAGAAGAAGAAGTTTGTTTTTGCCAATGCCAAGATTGCACCTTTCATTGTCCATCTGTAAGTGCACCATCAATCTTGTTCCTTGCATGATTACTTCAACACCAATCCATTCCAAGTGTTCCCTCCAGATCCAATACGTTGGTGTATGATTGCCATTTGCACACACAACATAGTCTTATATTAGCAAGGGTAAATGAATCACAATGTAGTTGATACCTTGCCTCAGTGTAAGGTCCATTGGCTGAGTTGTGATATGGTTGATGTGGATTCTGGAGATATAATAATGGTGACTACCCAAGGTGTAGGGGTTAGGAGAAAATCAAAAAAATTGGACTAGGACCCCCATGACTAATCGTGAACCTCCGGTAGCGAGAGAATGGAAAAAGATAAGGAATAAGAAAGATGAAGAAAAAGAGACAACTATAACACTGATAAAATGGATGTTAGGGATGGTAATGAACAAAATAAATGTTAATTGCAAAAATTTTTAAGGGAAAGAAATTAACGAATACACCAAATAGGAATGCCAGTGGGTCCTCCCCAAAGCAGGCTCATGCCCTTAATGCCCTGACAATCCCACATTCAAAGAGTCTGTAGGCTCTAGAAATACCATTTGGAAGCAAGAGTTAAATTCTTAACCACAAGAATTTACCAAAAGAAAAACAATGGGTAAACCAAAATATAGACTACTGATACAATCGGCAATGAGGTGAACAATGGAGAAAGAATGATGGAAAGAAGAGAATGGAATGGAGTCTCAAGAACAAGGTGATGTACATCCCCTTGTGTATTAATGGTTAACGTGACTTGGTAGATCTCATTCCAAATCCAGCCCCAAACCATCCACATCCAGTGATTTCGCATTAATACAATCGACTAATCCATCCTCCTGAAGTAACAAGAATGCCTTCACCAAAGAGTCACCACCATTCTGATGAAACGAAAGATGAGAAAGTAGGAAGGGAAAAGGGCCTTAGTTAGAGGGAACATGTTTATTTTAGTTCCATAACCAATGCTTGTAGCCCAAGTGATTATTTCATCTAAGGGGTGTGCTTTGAATTCCCACTGTTTTTTTTTTGTGTTTTTGCATGAGAACCACACCATGCAAAGACTTATTATTTTTATTTGCTCAGCTTATTGATAATTGAGTAATTTTAGAACAATAAGAAAAACTCAAGAAGAAAACATCCAAGCACCTAAGAGAATGGCCAACACAAATGCATCAAATCCCCTTGAAGTCACACCCTTTTCAATCCTTGAGTCCTTTCCTTAGTTTGAGAAATACCTAGTCATTGATTCATTGATAGTTCCTATTAATTTGAAGAAAGGGACTGTACAGTTCCAAGCCAAGAAAGATGATATAATTTTATGGATGCATGGATGATGTGAACTCATTGCCTGCTATATCAAAAGAACCATACCTTAGTATCAACATCATAACTTAAAGGTAAAATCCAAACATTAGCAACCAAGAGAATATAGTTCATACCATCACCAAGAGTACTTATTAGGTGAAAAACTTAACAAAATGGATAAACACACACATACACACACAAATAAAAGAAAAATTTTGAACGATGTTGTAAAAAAAATAAGAAAAGTTAAGGAAATTTGTAAAACAAAAACTTAAAATGAAACTAAGGGCCTCAATTGATTAGCATAGGTGGCCATCTCCCCCATGATTGAGTTGGAAGGAGGAGATCCGAAATAATGAGCACTTGTTTAAATTTTTTAGAAGTGTCCAACTTCTTCCAATTGATGTTTTTAGGTTAAGTGTTGGAAGTTGATGACGCTCCTGCTCTAGTTTATCTATGCTTTCGACGTGAGTGCAAGTTGTTCCCCCAGTTAGTTTCATGCATGTTGATGAGTTTCTCTCTTGATTAGTTGTCAACCACTGGGTGTTTTCTTGTTGTGTGGTTGCTACATATAGGCACTTTTGTATGTTAACTTCCTGGGCACACCAGTTGCATGCAGGAGATGTTGAATATTCCTGTACGCCATCATCCTCTGTACCACTATATGTGATGCATGGAACCTTCTTCTTCTCAATATTTCCATAAGTGTTTTCCTTAGATATTTCTAGGGAAATATCACAGATTCCTAGGCATGCATTTATGGTACTTAGCCATGCCCTCCCCATTATTATTGAGAAGTACTCTTTGTTATTGTTTACTTCGATTGATAGGAAATAAAATGGGTATGACCAACCACACATAGTGGTAACAATGTCCTCCACCAATCCCAAAGGAATGGTGATGGACTGGTCAGCCAGCTCTAAGCTAATATTTCTCTTCTTTAGTGGAGGCAGGTTCTAGGCTTTATACATTTCTTCTGATATTAAGTTGACTCTGGAACCTGAGTCAAGAAGAGCCTTATGTGGTTCATTCCTAGCGACTTGGAGGTAGATTAAGAGACTTCCAGGGTCAAAGAATTTCCTGAGAAGGTGGCCTTCCTTGATCTAGTCAATGATGGTATGTGTTAACATAATTATGTGCGTTGAACTCTATTTTTGGTTTGAAGGGAGCTCTAAAGCCTTATTTGATGGAGAGGCATTTAGAGGCTCAACTGCTTGTGGTTGTGAGAGCTTGCTTGGACTGTTGGTTCTGAAGAAAGTTCTTCTTTTTGTATAGTTGTCAGAACCAACAGCAGGTTGGAGATTTACAGCTCTCATAGCATTACGTTACTACAGTTGAGTGGGGAGTTCCCCTTGCATCGTTGGAGTAGATGGTAGTGGAGCTATTGGTGTAAGAGATGTAGATGGATTTGGAGGATGGTATGTATGTCGTGTGTCTCTCCTAGGAGAAGGAGTCCTATAATACTCCCAAGATTGGTAGTGACGTTGTGGGGTTACATGATCGATAGAGTCACTTAGAGAGACCAGCTACTGCACATAATAACCATATGGATTAGGTTGTTAGTAAGGGTATTATTGCCTTGGTGGTGGCATCCCCCATGACTGTGGGTATTTCCACTGCTAGTGTTGCTCAATAGGTTGTGGTGGAGTTCCACTTGGATAATACATCAAGGATTGGTGGAACTTCCTTGGATTACCTTGGGGATAAGGTAACCTTCGGGGTGCTTGCTATTTGTTAAGTCTTGGGTTGAGTGCATACACCCCAGGCTCTTGCAGATGTGAGATTATTGGGCAACATCCCTTAGGATGGTCATATTGGCAGATCTGACATCCACCATCATTGTTTGTATCAGAGTCCACAACCTCTTTAGTGATAGCCATTTTACCCTTACCTTTGTTACGTGCATAGTCTAAGTCCCTCTTCTTCTTTTTATCATAGTCACTACTTTGCTTCTTAGACTCCTCTACAATTTTAAGGACGGTTTTGAATCTACTATCTAAGGAGTCCCACATTTGATCTACCTTAGTTGATATTTCTGTTGTTAATTTTTGAAGCAACAAGGTTTTTCTGTTCACCATCTCTTCAAGTGGTGACTCTTTCTCCTCCTCACAGAATCTCACTCCCCTCTTTCATAGGGAAGGATCGTGGTTGTACTCTTTCACACTTTCTCTCTTACATAGCTCTCCTTCTTCTTTAGCTAATTGCTCGAACAATATATGAACTTGATGGGACCTAAGTTTAGATAATCTCCCTTGGGCATATGTTCCAAGGGTTCACCTAGTTTCATGTCTTAGCCCATCTACGAGATGGCGTAGTTGATCCCGTTGTGCGTAAACATGGCCCGAGAAATGATGTAACAGTGCATAATATCGGCCCATGGCAACATCCAAGGGTTCATGATTTCCTTGCTTCAATCCTTGGATCTACTTTTGCAAGTTGGACACTCAGGAGTATGTTTGATATTTATCATTAAATAGTTCTAGCATCGTACTGCACCTTCGAATGGATTCCATTTGCAAGGACCAGTACCAGCTTTCCACTTCTTTTATGAGTATCCTTGGGAACAACTTTAACTTTTACCACTTGTTTTCAATATTCTGCAAGGCACAAGAATCTTGAAATTCTTGTAAGTGGTTCTACGAATCAGCGTTGTATCCCCCCTCAAATCATGGGATATTATTCATGTTTAGTCTCTTGATCTGGCTATCTTTTTGGTGCCTTATAGGTATTCTAATGGCCTCAGTAATGTCTAACATACTTTAAGTTGCAAGTAGGGGTTCTTCGTGATCATTTCTCTCATGGCATCTGTGATGCCTATGTGGTACCCTACTTTTCCTTTTTCCATGTCGTGATTCTCTCTAATGCCCTCATCCTCACTCTCGACTCTCTCGTGGAGGTTTCTCACTTTGTTTACCCTTATCCTCACGGTGAGGTTCCTTATGACTATGTCCTGATATAGAAGGAGAGGGTGAATGTGATGATGAAGGGGAAGAGGAAGGAGAACCATCACCATGACAATGTTTCCTACCTTCTCTTCGGTGATCTTGATCCCGATCGTGATGATGATCAGACTGCCCACCTTCATTATGTGTTTGTGTTCCCTCATTAAACAATTGGTGTTCGTGGGGATCATAACTAGGATTGTGAATCGTGGAGTGAAGGTTTTGATACACCACCTCCTCATCATCATTAGGAGGGGGAACATCATGTTGTGGAGAACCTATTGAAATAGGTTCACCACTCTTGATTTAAGACGAGTGAAGTGTTATGGGGTCCTTTGCCCTTCAACGATGTATGGTAACTCTCCTGCTGTGAGTCCTGTTGACGTTGCACTTCTATGGGATAGTAATCCATTGCGTGGTAATCACATGCAACGTACTCAACGTATAATTGTGACATGCCTATTCATGCAAGGGCATGAAGGAGCATGTTGGGGGCAGCTTTGTCTGGAGGCAACACTATGTTACCCTCCAATTCTCTCCATCACAGGTGTTCGTCTTGATGGAAGAAAAAGGTAAAGTCAGGTATATATTCATCGTGATGAATATATACCACACTGAATTATTGAGGAACTAGCAAATTTTGGTTATTTGTGTTGTGTCGTCGACTATCTCTAGTGTTGTTCCTAGGTGGTGAAATTCTTTTGTGTGAAGAAGAAGACATTGTTGTCTGGTTCAGTGTGCTATTTACCATTATCTTTTTTTTCTTGATCAACCCTAAGGGTTCGTTCTAGTTCCCAATGATGTGAATGATATCCTATGTTCTACATAGGGCACAAACAACTAAGTCCCTAACAACGACATCAATGATGAGTGGCGAGGTACCCCTACACTCAACCATATGAATATGAGTGTTACACATGCGATCCAGTCAAACTCCAAGGACTAAGTGCTTACGTGCGTTATGGAACACTTAAGGTTAATCAATCACTGTCTTCCCAAACTTACTTGTATTTGTCACAGTTGTATGGTTAAGTAAGCTTGAGGTACATGATTTTTATGTCTTTTATCTTTTTATCACCTATGCTAAGAGAGGAAAGGGTGAAGAGACTAAGTAACTAACTTTCACTAACTTAGCTTTAATCGTCCTAGCATCAGTATCCATTCCCACTTATCATACATACCTTGAACCAGTGCAACGCTACTGGGAATACCAAACTCTATTCGTTACTAGGTTACCAAGCGTAGCACACATGCTCGAAGTAATCGTACTGAATGCACTTAACTAAGAGAGTGAAGGGTTGAGAGAGATAAGTCCCTAAGAAATCATTTAAACATTTAACAATAATTAAAGTTCTATTTAGCTTAGTCCATATGCTGCAAGGTTTATCAGAAAGTTCATCTTTATTGCCGTACAAAATCATGTGCCCAGGTACAAATTGCTCGAATAAAGATCCGTTCACTTTGAGACTCCTACTATGGGCACATGGAAATTATTCTAACTCTGGAATGGTAAAACTACTATAGTTTGGCTAAGGGTCTAGATCTAGATGGGAAAACAAGGGAAAGTTGCCTCTTATTTATAGGCACGATGGCAGGCTATGATATCACGTACACGATATCGTGGCTCATTAATGTGTAATAATAGATCTAGTATAGAACATTGCATACATCAAGCTACCTACAACATTAGCATAGTAGATTTTACTCATTATCTCCATTTCTTCATTTGTTCTAGGGGTTTTCTCTATGGATAATTTTATGCCCATAGACAATGGAATGTTTATCAACTTATAATACTACATATTAAGGTTTTCTAAAATCTTATTAATAGATGCATATTGACCGAACCATAATTTTTGATCTTTTTTATTTGTTTTACTTTCCATTTCCAATATTTTTCTTGAAAC
The DNA here is from genome assembly GCA_015680685.1 of Gnetum montanum. Taxonomy (NCBI): domain Eukaryota; kingdom Viridiplantae; phylum Streptophyta; class Gnetopsida; order Gnetales; family Gnetaceae; genus Gnetum; species Gnetum montanum. The sequence goes on from MNCI01010476.1 coordinate 458,296, forward strand.
ACCAAGGTCCTTTATTTTAAATTGAGATGAAAGCTAACATTTTAGCTTAGAAATTTTTTGCATATTATCTCCTACTATAAACATATCATTAACATATAGTAGCAATATCAAATATATTTATCAATATTTATTTAAGTATAAGAAAGGTTCATTATCAGACCTTACAAAACCAAACCTTATCATGCAACAATCAAAATTTTATAGCACATCCTATGGGATTGTTTTAACCCATACAAGGATTTTAGCAAGTGACATACTATGTTCTCACCTTTAATCACATAATCTTCAAGCTATTACATGTATATTTTTTCATCAAGATTTCCATGAAGGTAATCCTGACATTTATTTGCCCAACCTTAAGATCTAAATCAACCACAAAGAAAGTAATAGCCTTATAGAGGATACCTTTACCATTAGTGATAGGGGACTAATAGGCCATGGTCAATGGAACTATATCATATGGAACATAGTGCAATCTAGTTGTTAGCTTTCAAGGATAGTGTCAATATAAATCCCAAAAAACACTTGTGTATATCATTGTGTTTAACAAATGTAAAAGAGATATGATACATATAATATATAAGAAGTTTGTGTTGCCATGATTATAGAGTAGAGAAATATTCATGATTTTATATTTTATAATTTTTTGTATACTTTATAAATATAATAATAAAATAATAAATAACACATATATATTATAATCCCTTTTAGGACAAGTGGAAATGCTTACATAGGCACATAGTCACAAGTTACAAACCCCGAATGGACATGTGTAACACCTGACACAAAAAGCATAAAATGGCTCTTAGTCATAACCTCTTTGGATAAGTATGAATCATTGGAGCCCAATGACTATGCAAATGAATCAATAACTTAATTGATTAATGGATATGATAAGCATGAAATTCATATTTCTGTCTTTTTATAGTTTAAGAAAGCTAAGCCACAAAACATAGGAAAAATCATTAGCTTTATGCACCATGCATAATTCTTAACTCCACATTAATCAAACAATTTTGGTCTACAAAAGCAAGCAAGCACTCTAACAGAGTTTAACTATACTTGTGAAATTGACAACTCAAAAATATACAAAATAAAAACAAAATTATACTTACCCAAGTGAGAAGGATCCTTTCATATAATCCAGATGTCAAAGCTCCAAAAGTCTCGAAATGAATTTTAATATATTAAAGTTATAAGTAAAGGGATTAACTCTAAGGTATTTATAATTTTCACAATAAAATGGTTTAGGTTCATCAATACCTTGCTATCCATGGAGGTTTGTCAATGCATCCAAGCAATGCCAAGTCATGATCTAGGTGGATTTTAACAATGAGGACCAAGTATGGGATGCATAAACACCCTTACACTAATGTAATGGGTGCAACCACCTTCCCCAAACCCCACATCTAGCACTAACTACTAGTTTTTGATGAAAGTTAAAGCCTATGGAAACATGTCCTAAGGATCATAGGATGTCCGAACAAGTTTGAAAACATCCTAAGGGACTTAAAACATGCACACAACACAAAATGTAACATATAAAATAAATATGTAAGTATAGGGAGACATAAACCTCAACCAAACATGCTAGGACTATAAACATAAGGTGTACATGACGCTTCCCAAGTTTATGGCTTACAGTTGACTTACAAATGCCACTAGATAACTCATCATTCCCCCATGACTGAGTAAAGCCAATCCTATAGCTTTATCTTATTAAAACATAAAATAGGAATCAAACACTTGACAAGGGTAATATAGAAAATGAACTGTGGCTATAGTACAATATACGCCAACTTAATGAGAAGAGCCAAGGAACGGTGATTTTGGATGAAATCCCCTTAATATGCTTTCCTGATATGGAAAGAAATCAAAAATTTAGGGTATAAACATATAAAATTATTATAGTTGTGTCTTAAGGTCCATCACCTTAGCCTAGAGTTGTCTATTCTGTACATGCATTAATTCTTGCTCCCATAGCAATGCCTATTGACATTCCTCTACATCTTCTTAGTACTCATGTTACTACCTTGTCTATGTGAACTTGCACTATGTGATATCCAACTCAAATAATGCTTTGTAGACTCACTCTACTAGCTCATTGCATGGTCTCCTTGTGGAAGTTTAGACAACATGTAGATACCTTCTTCTTTAGCTTGTACATCTTCGTCAACTTTCTTAAGGCTCCTCTCAAGGACTACCACTTCTACTTTATGGTAGAGGATATACATGTGCTCTTGGAGGTTCATATTCTCTTTTAGCATTGATTCACTTATGACCATATGATGAAGTTTGGCATACAAGAAATCGAGTTTCTACTTAACTTCACATCACTCTCCAATCATCCTCTAATTTAAAAGAGCTACTAATTTGTATAATTTACCTACATCAACATCACAGGTTTCTTAATCAATCATGTGTATCTTTATAACCTTACCTAATAGCTCTTTTCATGATTTCTAATGCTCCTTTTTAGTATGAAGGCATTTATCCTATAATTATATCATGGTTTAGCTTTCATCCTATAGCCTCTATACCCAATTAAGGAGATCAAGTATTCAATTTTTCTTTTCTTAGCTAATTCTCTTCCACTACTTGGATTGATGCTTTGACATGCTAATCTACATTTTCAAATCATCCTTTATGAATAATGCTTCTTCCCAACCTTCCATTCCTTGAATAGTTTAGCTTGCAAGTGCTCAATCCATACCTCAAGTATCATAGTTAAGGGTGTAAGCATTAGTGGTGTAATATTTTTCAAATATTCTATCAACCATCATACCTATGCTTGGCTTTGCTGTAATTCCCTTAGATAGAATTTCCTATTAGCATTAGTGGTTTCTAGCTCAACTTGTACCTTCACTAATTTCATCTTCACAATATGATCAATATTTCTTAACATGATCTGAGTACCTAGATCTACCCTTTATTTCTTCTCTGCCCATTAGCTAGTTCCAGGTTGATCAATGAGTAACTATGAGATCTTCATAGCATAATCGACATTGTGAAAACTATGCCTTGATCAATGTAAAGAAGAGATGCTCCTTGATGGCACTTTTTTGTGTGATAGAATGAGACTTCCATGTTGCCTTAGGAGTATATTCAATAATGGAGCAAAAAATACAAGAAGAACCTCCCTTATACTATTACCACTCATGATGGTCTGTAACTGTTGGAACATTTGGCCATTTTATGGAACAGTACGACTCAGGGTTTTGAGTTTGGTAAGTTTTAATAACTTACAAGAATTATCAAAGTTATATATTCAAGGGCTGTTGACATGTTAAAACTTTGTGGAGTAAATTAAAGGTTGAATGAGATGATAGGATTGATATGAAGTAATTTTGAGGCAAAAATTGGCATTGGGATATTTTGGAGACATTATCAAACATCCATTACCATTCAAAAGAAATAAAAATATATTCTAAAGATGCAAATATTTTAGTTTACGTTTTTGGAGGCTCGTGATGTTGCAAATGCCAAACCCTCACTCACGCCTCACTCACGTAGTACAGCAAACCGAAACATGGAATTCCTAGGCGCGGATCTGATGAAGGCATACCAACAACAAAAATTATACTTGCAAATGTATAATCGCAGAAAATCGCAGCCCTGTTCACGGATTCTGCTAACGATTTTTTTGGGCGTTCTTGGAAAATTCGGAAAATGGCGTCAACAAAACACGCAGGCAGCGGGTGCACAAAGGTAGATGAAGGCAATAACGGTAGCACCAACACAATACGCGAACGCAGAATGCATGAAAAACCCCAAATCAGAATCTGCATTTTTCGGTGTTCTGTCCCACGCATCTACGAATGCACTGCAGAAAATATAAAAAAAAAACAAAGGACAAAAGGCAGAGAGCAAAGGGAAAAAAACGAGCAGGCGTGTTTCTGGTTCATCCCTGTAACTTCAAAAAAATTTTGTGCTGTTATTTCATCGCTAAAACAGGGCTTCTTCCTTCCGAAAGATTCATTTCGAATTTTAGGCGGTATATCATCCTCCTGCAACTTACCTTCAAAACAGCAACCATGACGAACGCCGATGCATTCGGCATCGCATATCAGTCCGATGGATACGGCAACAAAGACACGGGGGCACATCAGGACAAGTGTCCAGAGATATTTCTGGCCGATGCTGGTAAACC
>MNCI01010476.1:463578-485789 GCA_015680685.1 Gnetum montanum
CTGAATCTCTTTAAAGTAAGTCATTTGTAGTTCACACACAAAGCAATCGTTACATTTTACACAACCACATGCCGCAACAGCACATACACATACTCACATTAACTACTGAGTTTATTTGAAGGTATCTGGGCCTTGGTGTTGCCAGAGACCAGCAGGCACCTAAATCCTGTTCGAGGACACTCGTTGGCGGTCACGTCCCAAACGTTCACCAACAGTAACATGTTTAGAAAATTACTTTCAAGCATCTCTAGTCCCTCTACATGGTTCATTATCACTTGACCCTCTCCTTCAATGTGCATAATGAGCTAAAATACACCATTAGGAAGAGGTTCTTGGCTTTGTCTAATATTAAAGCTAAGTGATTGGAACATTAATCAACTAGGCTACCACACTTAAACTTGTAATGATTCTTAAGGTACTACAGGTTCCCTTGGTCTTGCATAGAGCTAATTTGATGGTTTAACTTGGGATTTCTCCATGAGTGAAATCTCATCTTTTGAATTAGGTACTATCCCAATGGCTTCAAGGCATTATCTTATAATGATAACCATGAAATTCTCCCTATTTTCCACCCTTTTTGAAGTGGAAGATCTCCCAACATGATTGAGTATTCCTACTAGATTGTCTATCTTTTTTATTAGCCCTCAAAAGGCATACACATCTCTCCTATTTTAGGCTACATTCTTGATCTTCTAAGTTAAGGCTTTGAACAAGAATTAGGGGATGTTGATGATGCATCACCTCCTCATCATTGTCACAACTTTTCCTCTTTGAATATAAATGTTTGATGATCTCTTGATAAGCATAAAGTTATAAATTATAATCTTGACATGGAGTTCTATACCACAGGAATTTTTGACATTTTAACATCATCCTTGATGATATTAAAGGCCTCTTCTATGATCTTTTTTTTTGATCTTGGGCTTAGTCTTGTAAGTCTATGATCACAAATTATTACTTGCCTCATTTGGAAATCTTCTAGCTTTGACAATTCTCCATGTTGAAATGAACACTAGAGTTCCATCAACAAATACCATGGTACCATTTATAGCAAGATTGAGGTATAATTCTTCCACCTTATGTCGATACCATGTGAAAGGCTAGGTAATGTAGTTGTAGAAACATATTCTCTAAATTTTTTCCTTAAGTTTAGATGAATTGAGCTTAAGAAATTATTGGTAGTTCTTTTCTTTATGGATGATTCTCCCTTGTATGTTCTTTACATCCATGCCTTCTTCTAGATCATCCACCTTTAGATCATTACTTACTAGCTGTTATAGCACTTATTGAGAAAACCCTTGCTAGACATATGCTTGACCTAAATACCAAAAGTGTGGCTATCTACCTTTAGATCTCTCTCTTAAGGAAGACCTCTTAGGTATAGGTGCTAGATTCAAAGAGCATTGTTCTTCCTCCTCATTCTTTAGTATTAGTGTTATAGAACCATAGACTAAGGATTAAGATTTTTCAATCTCTTCCTTGGTTGGCCTAGAGTAACCTAAATGCAATTACCTAAGCATGATGAGTTCTAAAAAATGCTAAAAACCAAGTGAGTCTCCTTAGGCATTATACTATAGTTGCAAAAAAATGCATTGCAATAATGACAAGCATAACCTTTGGAACTATAAGATAAACATAATCACAACTTTATTTCAAGGTATGCATGGATAAGTAAAAATAATGTAGCAATATTTTGAATACCCACTAAAATCATTAGGTACATACCTAAATTAGTGTCTATCCCCCATGATAGAGTCACAAGACACTTGGCTTAAACCACATGAGAAATGCCATTGAAAATCCTAATGAATCTAAGTTATCATAAAAATCTAGTAGATTTTTTCATGTTTGAGTCATTGAAAATAAATAAAATCAAAGTGAAAGAAGAAAAATACATAAGGAATGCTTGTAGACCCATCCTTTTTTTATAGGGATCTAATGACATAGGGGGTTATGTTGACATAGAGGTGTCAATGCCACTACATTAACATTAAAAGTGCATCAACACCACCTCCACCTCCAAAAAGGAAAAATTACCAAATTTACCTTTCTCTTGCATTTTCTCATCTCCACTAATTCTCTAGGGGTCCAAGCTCACTCAAAATGCCAAGGATTAGCTTCAGTAAGTCACAAGAAAAGCAAGGAGATTGAGATATGAAGATTACATTGAATGACATCCAACTCATGATATTTTAATCATAATGTCAAATCTACTCATTCTCATGATACAAGAACTAGAAAATAGAGGGAGTTATGAGAAATGAAAGTTAAATAGGACATCGAATGATTAAATGAATAGGCACAAATACGATACGCTAGGAATAGATTATTACAATCAAACCTAAAGCTCATATATTTGTGACCACACAAGTAAAAGATCAATCAAGTACCTTATGTCATGCAACTACCACCATCTCATGGAAGATCAACTTGAGTTCCCTCTCTCATAATGTTAAGCTACCAAGGTTTTCAAGTGGATCCTTCCCATAGTAGACATCTACCTTTCTTATCCTTGTAAGCCTACTGATGGAATACCTATGGATTTTGAACAACTAATGAGACATCAACATGAAACATGAGACATCAGTAGAATAATCATTTAAAGAGAACTTGGGATCCTAATCAAAGGACTTAAATAGAAAAGAATACATAGAAACTAAAAGAAGAACTACTAAATAAAACTCTCTTAGTAAACTTCATAACATAGAGGAGTATTTATACTAGATTACATGCTAATCTTCAAAGAGAAAGAATCATGGGATTATGTTCATCATGATAGGCATGAATGAGACTTATTAGCAAAGATCTAAACATTGATATAGGGATATGCTTAAGAGACACCATGATGATCAGAAGGGATATGAAGCTATATTTTAGAATGAACTAACATCACATCCTTTCAAATCCATTCCCCACTTGCTTGCACCCTTGATGCCTACCCTGCCTTCCTCCCCATGCCCTACCCATGATATGAATTTCTTTTTACACCTAATTATGCCTTGAAGTTATAAAACTTTTGACCTCCAAGGACTTTAGTAAAAATGTATGCAATTTCATACTTCATTCCAACATGTAGGGGTTGGATGATTTCACCATTCACTAGCTCTCATAGAAAATGAAGTTTTAGCCTCATATATTTACTTTTACCATAGTGCACTAGATTGTTTGCCATAAATATTGCTCTAGAATTGTAATAATATATTCTAATGGATGTATTTACTATAAACTCCATTTCAACTAGAAGATTATGAAGCCACAGTGCTTATTTTTCTTCTTTTAAGATAGCAACCACCTTGAATTCTACTATTAAAAAAGTAATATGGTTTTCTTCTAATACAACATGAAAATACTGGATTATTAAAGTAAACAAATAACATGATATAGATTTTTCATCTTTAGAATTTCCCTAGTTAGCATTAGTGAATTCATAGGTGACATTACCACCATCATTAGGTCCATAAAAGAGACCATATGAGTTTGTACCCTTAAGATACTAAAGGAGATGTTTGGATGTTAGCCAATGTGAACTTCTAGGATCTTTCATGAATCATGAGAGATAACTCACACTGAATTAAATATTTGATTTGATGGTGGTTAGGTACATGAGGCTTCTAATTAGGAATCAATGTAAGGTTGGATAAATCTTTGGAGTTTCATCCTTCTTAGATAATTTAACATTTTGTGAAAGACTAGTATAAGAAGGATTATAATTATTCATTCAAAATATTTCTAGCAAGGATTTTGTAAACCTTGTTTGAGTGAGAAAATACCATATTAGTATTAGATGAATTGAAGATCAAGAAAATAGAATATTATTATAAGATCAATCATCACATATTCCTTTTTTATTGTAGCATGGAAGTTTTTATTCATTAGTGTAGACAATGAAAAATAAATCAAGTCATCTACATAAAGGCATATCAAAGTAAAATCTTCTCCTTCCTTCCTCTTGTATATGTTGGTTTGGGCATTGAGATTTTGAGAGCCAAAGTGGATGAAGAAATTATGGATTTTCTTGTACCAGGATCAAGATGCTATTTAAGCCCGCATCAAGCTTTGTGAAGGTTGTAGACATGGTCTAGATGCTCTTGATTTACAAACCCTTTTGCTTGTGCAACATAAAATTCCTCTTCAAGGTGGTCATTTAGAAAGATTGATTTGAGTACTTGTAATCTTCTCCAGTAAAATTAGGAACCTAAAGAGATACAATACCAGTATTGCTTTATTCCATGATATGTAGAAGCTTCTATGAACAAACTTAACCCTCTAATACCAAATGAAAGAACTAAGGAACTCAAGATCCTAATAAAAGAACTTTAAAAGAAAATAACACATATAAACTAAGAGAAGAATTACTAAAAAAAACTCTCTTATTAAGCTTCATAATATAGAAGAGTGCTTATACTAAAGTATGTGGTAATCTTGGAAAAGAGAGAATCATCAGATTATGTTCATCATGACAAGCATAAATGAGACTTATTAGGGAAGATATAAACATAGATCTAGGAATATGCTTAAGAGAAAACATGATGATAATAAAAAGGGATATGAAGCTATATTTTAGGATGGACTCACATCACATCCTTTCAAGTCTAACCATTGGTGTACCAAACTAAGATATTATGCTACAAATCATCTAGAAGTCAATATTTTGGTTTGGTTTCCCTTCATTCATACATGTGTGCATAGTAGGTTCCCAAAATTTAGCTTTACTAGAAACCTCTCATTGATCGTGGCCATGCTATCTGATTCCAATCCTTCCAATGATTATATTACCATAACCAAGCTAATAGAAACTCCAAGATAAATATGATTATGACTTGGATTAAGAGTTATAATCTTGACTTCTTGGAGTAAATTGATTTTAGGATTCGAGCAGTAAACAGATTTGACATTACCATAGTTCACTAAGAAAGAGAATTATAGGTCTTCCTAGTGATGGATAAGAATGAGGTAAGAGATTATTTTGGAATATTACATTTTAAAATTAAGTAATCCAGAAAATAGGTTGTACATAAGATAAGCATGTATGATTAACTTTAGACATGCTTTGCATGGGCATTTGTTGAAACTTTCATCTTGATCTAGTTTGAGCAATTACATGATCAATTTAAGATGGTAGAAATACCAATTTGTATAGACTAAAGAGCATAGAATAATATTTTTCTTCCTAATACTTATTCTTATTTAATTGATTTCAAAACTTTTTCATTTCTTTCTCTCTATTTTTTATAGGAAAAATCATTTCTAACGAGAACAAGATCTTATGAGATGTGCATGAGAGTTGTAGAAACGATTAAGTCCCAAATCACCACATAGAATCTTTAACTTTCATGAACATGAACATCCATTCCTTACCACATGATACACATAGGTTTATGGAAATAATGAACATCTTCTGATTGAGATAATTAGGAATGGTAAGCATGTGTACCTTGATCCAATTATACCAATTAGACCTATCATAGTGGTTACAAGAACCCTTAATGACATATCCTTTTCTCAATAGTAGCTAAGCACTCATCTAAGATTTCAAATCTTATATCCTAAGGTATGAGTCCACTACCATGGTTCTAGTGGTAGTAGCTTCAAAAAATTACAGCATGAGGTCAAGCTCTCTATTGAATTTGAGCCTAGTTCATCGATGATGGTTAGAGGAAAAGTGGATGGATGAACTCTATTAAGTAATCATTCCATTGATCAAAGGTCTAAATTTGATCCATTCAGCATTCTCACATCATCATCATATCTACAACTCATCCATCAACCATTGGCATATCAAGTAAGCATTCATAAAGCATATTAATTCATTTTTCCACACACACTTAATGATCACACTTAAATAAATGAAAAGATCATAAATAATAAATCATTAAGCTCAAAAAATATAAAAATTCATAATCAAGCACACCAACTTTATTAAATAATACAAACTAAATAGCTATAAAGAAAATTTTAACATGATGTAAAGAATTCCTTCCCCACAACTAATTCATGTCTATCACTTGAGAGATTTATAAAGGAAAAATACAACATTAAGTATTAGGTACTCTCAGAGGTGAATGATGTTCTTTTTAATATTTTAGGTGTTATCTATTTATTATAAAGATTTTGTCCAACTCATCTAGATGATATATGTGCATGGCACTAGATAAGTGATCGATTTAGACTTTACGAGGTTCTTTTCAGTGAAATTGAAACTTTTCCAAATGGGAAAAGTGCAATGGATTAAAATAAGGGACCTTGTTGATTGCTTTGAAATTAAATTCTCTTATGTGAACATCGTGATGAGCCTTGGTGTAAGAATGCTCCAACTCATTGCACATCAAGGTAATTCTTTGATTTTCATCAAGAAAGTTAAGGTTAATCAACCTCTCTTTTTGTGTAGAATTCAAAAACATATTAAAATCAACCACATTACCCCAAAGCTTTTATTTTAAGATTAATAAGCAATTGTTGAACATATCCATACACCAACTCATACAATGTGTAGTTAATAGGATGCTTTCATGCCATTTGAAAGGCCCAAAAAGCATCATTAAGCTTATTGGCCTAATCTCTTCTACATTTCCTAACCATTTTTCTAATTATTCTAAAAGTTTCATGCTTAGTAATCTTTACTTAGCCATTGACTTGTGAATAATAAGGGAAAGTTAATTTATGATTAACTTCATAAGATTCTAATAAATTCTTGAAAACCTTATAGTAAAATACATACCATTATCAGACATCAAGATCCTAGGAATGCCAAATCTATGGAGTACATTATTGTAAAAAATGCTTGTTGTAGTGGATGTTGAATAGTCTTTAATAATAGCATCTTTCACCCACTTTGTACAATAGTCAATGCATACGATAATTTATGTTTTATCATTGGAGGTTGGAGTACTATAACCAATAAACTCAATCCCTCATACATTAAAGGGTCAAGTGGTTTAATCCATTGTTATGGACCCTACATTTATGAGGATAGGCTTAGATTAATTGGACCCTTGTCAAGCAACTCCTAAAGTTGAATCTTCAATTCTGCTAACTCAACAATGAGGTCAACTATTATTTATGAGGTGAAATAATATTACCTACTAGAAGGCTATCTTGGAGAAGATTTAGAAGAGATTAGCTAATTCAAGAGGTATGTTTTTGTCTTATACTAGCAAGCTCACTTTGGTAAAAGTAATGTTATCAAGCATTTCAAGATTAGACTTTTTATGTGACTATTGGCTCACAAGGTTATTTTAACCTAAGACAAGTTACAAAGAAGAGGATTTTCTTTAGCTCCTAGATGTACTATGTTCTTTTAAGAGGTTGAATCCACACATCACATTTTTGTCACATGCAACTTTTCTAGGGTTAGCAAAGTCATCTTCCATATATGGATAGGATTCAATTCAAATTAATGCTAGGGTGTGGTCACTAAGAATGGCATCATGAAAGGACATTTGCATGAAATATCATCATGAAAAGAAGTGGTTTGGAAGATTTGACTCAAATGTAATGCTAGGATCTTCTAAGGGAAGCATCCTAATTCCCCATATAAATGCATTAGTAAGGTTATTACTAACTTCCAACTCTATAAAGACTCACATTATTGCATTATGACCACTGTACATTTTAGAGAGACTCAACATCATGAGCCCACTAGCCATAGTTAGCTCCAGTGATTAGTGATTATCCATTTCATCATAGTTGTTCAGCAAATCATCAAAGATCATAAAGATAAGTAGAAAGCTTATTTACAAGATGATAAACACATTTAAAGCATCAAATTTTAGTGTTGTTTTCTCATTTAAAATTACATTAACATGCTCTTTTAGTTGTCACTCACATTCTATACTTAGAAATTTTTTCTATCTCTTACATCGGATTTTATACTTAGTAAAAAGTTTTAGCATTTTACACATAGCTACTTTTCCATATGAAAATTCCATTGTTCAAGAGAAATTTGACATCCTTCTCTCTACATAATTATATTAATATTTCAACATTTTATGTCCTTTAATATAAGTTTTATACTTAGTTTTCATTCCATATTTCACATTTCATTCCATACTTAGCCAAATTTTTAGCATTTTTATACTTAGCTATTTTTCAACATAAAAATTTTATCATTTGGGGAGAGAACTGAGACACTTCCTTTCATGTTATAGCTACAATATTTTAATATTTTATTCTCTTTATCTTTATTTTATAATTAATATTTATTTCATCATTGATAGCTTTTTGTACACTTAGTTTATTTTTCTATAATCCATACTTGGTATTTTTTTTTTAGTGATTTTATACTTAGTCATTTTTAGCATTAAAAAATTTACTTTTTTATTGTTCCTTATCATTCTTAGTTTACATGTAGTAGGCTAAGTCTATATTTGATTGGAGGATTCATGCTTCTTCAATTCATAATCATTGATTTATTGAAGGTTACATCAATTTAAAGACCATTTATAACCATGCACTAAGTATCTCAACACTTAGTTTGTGGAGGTATTTTGTGGAGGTGTAAAGAACATTTTTGAAGGAACAATTTTGACTTCCAATGTGAAGTTGAAATGATGTTGGGGAAGTCATGAGATCAAGAGAAGATGTTAGATGTAGAGCTTGGTTATTATGGTTAGATGATACCAACACCAACAATGTTGACACTGATGATCATGATAACATCAACATTAGCATCAACTATTAGAAAATTTTTTTACACTTTTTTGAGTCTCATTCCAAAATGCTTGAGGCACTTGAATTATTATTAAAATTGGCCAAAATAGTGTCAAGACAATGTTGAGGGATGCAAGAAGCCTACGGATGAGCCAAAATGTCAATTGTAATGGTCAATGATGCAATCTCAAAAATTTTGAGAATTGTGATGTTCATACTTAATAAAATTTTCATCTATTTCACCTAAGTTATATTTTTGAGTTCCCAGGGTTTCATTTGACCTCTAGACTAACATCAAAGGCTTCTAAGATGAAGATGAGGAATCTTAGAGGCTTGTTGATGTTGTCAAATACTATTTTGGGGTGTTGATGTAGGTCTTGCCAGTGGTGACACTAACACTAATCCTAGTGTCAATGTCAATGTTGGATCTAGAGTTAGAAAAATTTTGGATAATTTTCCTAGGCAAAAATTCTAACTCTCAAAAAGCTAAATTTGATCCTAGAAAAAGCTATAATGACATCTTGCAAGCATTGAGAAACTTGTAATGCCATGGACTACTACAAACTAAGGATGATGAATAATGCAAAGTCATAGGAAGTGCTTTCAAAGGTGTTAGAATGAGCCCTAAATTCATTGATGCTCCATAATTAGACCAAAAATTTTAATCTCCAAAGTACTAAGAAAATGATCCAAAGTGCACTTTTCTAAAGCTTTAAGTGTCAAAATTATTATCAATGAGCCACTCAAGTTCTAGGGATCCAAGTTGCATATTAGAATATAGTTTAAGTCTTCAAAATGGTGTTTTTAGCAATGAATCTAATGTTGATGTTGGCATCAACATCAGTGTCAGTTGGGAAGTTAGAAAAATTTTCAAAATTTTTCTTAGTTAAAATTTCTAACTCCCAAGATGCTGAAAATGATCCCAGAATGTGTTGGAATGATGGTTTTTAAGCACTGAGAGGCTTATAAACTTGTGGAATATTGCAAAATAGATGCATGAGGTAACCTGGAGGTGCCAAGGCTAGTTCTAACTTTATTAGTATTTAGAACTTAACAAAAATGTTGATTTTCTAAGTTCCAAAAAAACCTAGGAAAAGGTACAAATTTTGAAAGCCTAGAGTACTGAAATTACTACCAATGAGTCATCTTAACCCCAAGAACCCATTGTGTATGTTAAAATGTAATTGTAATAAGGTTTGAAAATGTCAATAATAGTGTTCTTGGCATTGATGCTCAACACTTACTAATAAGACCCACATCCACCACATACGATAGTAGCAACAAATCCTTAGGATCCCTTGTCTTCCCCTCAATAGTCTTTGATGTTATTTTGGAGCTCAAATAGAATCCTTGGGAACTCAAAAGTCTAACTTAGGTAAAATAGCTCAAAAACTCACTAAGTTTGAGCATCATCATTCTTAGAATTTGCAACATGGCATCATTGACCTTCATGATCAACATTTTAGCTCATACTTAGGCTTCTTGCATCCCTTGACATTACCTTAATATCATTTTGATGGCATTTCAGGTGCCTCAAAGGTTATGGGATGATATCTAAAAAGGGTAAAAAAATAATTTTCTAAGTGTTCAATTGATGTTGATATTGTTAGCATTAGCATCAATTTTGACACTTCTGGTGTTATCATTACCCAATTACCAACATTCAACTTTAGCATCCAACATCTTGTTCTAGCTTCATAGATTCCTTGACATCATTTTAGCATGTTTTGGCATTAGGTCAAGCAATGAAAAGGGCTTTGGAAGTTTATAATTGGTAGTTCGGAAATGATGTAAAAATTCACCTAAGTATTAGTAACATTGATGTCAATGTTAGGGTCAACAACACCTCGACAAGTTACTACTCTTGCAAAGTCAAAATGTCAAACTTCTTGTTTTTGAACTCCAAACCAACTTTGGATGAACTACACTTAACTCTAAATTTGATTTTAGTAATCCTAAGTTGAAATTGACAACTTTGGACTTATAAATATGGGCTCAAAACACAAATTTTAGGCTGACTTCTTAAGATTTAAGAGCATTTATTAGATTTTAAGAGATTAAGAGCATGAGTGATTGCCACCATTGCAGCACTTGCATACTCCACGACTACCTTCTACACCTTTGGCATCACTTCTAGATATATAATTTTTAGGATTCTATAGCACATTCTACAGTTAAAAGTTTTTCAAATCCAACATCAATGATAGAACCCTTAATCAAAATAGCCTTGTTTTAGCTCAAAATTAATCCTAGAACATGTCTACAACTTCCTCATCAATATTCTAACCCTCTAAAGGTTCAATTCCACTATCAAAATCTATATTTTTCTTAAGAATTGGGTTTTTATTATCAGTTTTATTACACTTACGTTTTTTTGCCAATGATTGTAATTTGATCCTTCTTAGAGGCCAACAATTATCATTTTCATAATAAAGCATTTTCTTTGCTTAGGAAGGGAACCAAAATCCTTTCTCCTACATCATAGTCTCAATATTTTAATATTTTATGTCCTTCTATACATATTTTATAATTAGTTTTTATTCCATCATTCATAGTACATTCCATACTTAGTTCATTTTTTTGGGAGTTTATACATAATCATTTTTTCAACGATTTACATTTAGCCATTTTTAGGATTAAAACATTACTTTCTGATCATTTTCCCACCATTTCTAATTTTTGTGTGGTAGGCTAAGTCCATATTTGATTGAAGGTTTTGTATCCTTTTGTTTCATAATTATTGATATATTAAGGGTTATATTGATCTGAAGATCATTTACGGTCATGCACTAAGTATTTTAACACTTAGTTGATGGAGGTGTCCTTGTAGGAGTGCAAAGAACATTTCTACATGAATAGGTAGAATAGATGATCCCTAAATTTGATTAGAATCCTTTTTCAAGTGAGATTAAGCAAGTGTTTAAGCTACCTAGGTCACACTCCAAGATGTCACTTATTTTGTGCGAAGGAAGATTGGAAGTGGAGAAGTAGGATTGGTGATAGTTTACTTCTTCCTCCATAGTGTAAGGATCATGGGACATAAGGAATCCTTCATCCCTTGTGTTTTGCAATCATACAAACATGGTAATGGCATGCACAAGTTGAAGGGGCCTCAACCTTTATCTTGTACCCTACTTTAGTAGGGCTATGTCTAAGATGGTTTTAAAGTTAACTCTCCTTTGGGATGAACTCATTAAAGACTAATGAGCTGCGATATCGCATACGTGATATCACATCCACGATATCGCGTACGTGATATCGCATCCATGATATCACGTCATCCCCTACGATATCGTGTACGCGATATCGCAGCCCGTCGCCATGTCTATAAATAAGAGGCGGCCTTCCCTTGTTTCAACATCTAGATCTAGACCCTTAGCCAAACTATAGCAGTTTTACCATTCCAAAGTTAGAATAATTTCCATGCGCCCGCAGTAGTAGTCTCAAAGTGAACGGATCTTTATTTGAGCAATTTGTACCTGAGCAAACAATTGTGTACGACAATAAAGACGAACTTTCTAATAAACCTTGTAGCATATGGACTAAGCTAAATAGGACTTTAATTAATGTTAAATGTTTAAATTCTTTCTTAGATAATTAATCTCTCTCAACCCTCAACTCTCCTAGTTAAGTTCATTCAGTACAATCACTTCGAGCATGTGTGTAGCGCTTGGTAACCCAATAAAAAATAGCGTTTGGTAATCCCAGCAGCGTTGCACTGGTTCAGGGTGTGTATGGTAAGTGGGAACGGATACTAGTGCTAGGATGATTAGACTTAGTTAGTGATTAGTTAATGGAAATTAGTTATTTAGTTCTCTTCACCCTTTCCTCTTAGCATAGGCGTTAAAAAGATAAAAGACATAAAAATCAAATGCCTCAAGCTTACTTAATCATACAACCATGACAATACAAGTAAGCTTGAGAAGATAGCGATTGATTAACCTTAAGTGTTCCATTAGGGCATGTAAGCACTTAGTCCTTGGAGTTCGATCGGATCGTGTGTGAAACGCTCGTATTCTTATGGTTGAGTGTAGGGGTACCTTGCCACTCATCATTGGTGCCATTGCTGGGGACTTAGTTGTTTGTGCGCTACGAAGAACATAGGAGATCATTCACATCATTGGGAAGCTAGAACGAACCCTTAGGGTTGATCAAAATAAAAATTAAAGATAACGGTAATTAGCACATTGAACAAGACAACAATGTCTTCTTCTTCACACAAAAGCATATCACTACCTAGGAACAACACAAGAGACAGTCGACGGCACAACATACATAACCAAGAACTGCTAGTTCCTCAATAATTCTAAGTGGTATATATTCACCACTATGAATATGTACCTGAATTTACCTTTATTCTCCATCAAGATGAGCAACTACGTTGGAGAGGCCTGGAGGGTAACATAGTGTTGCTTCTGGACCGAGTAGTCCCCAACATGCTTCTTCGTGTTCTCGCACAAATAGGCATGTCACAATTATATGCAGAGTATGTTGCATGTGATTATGACACAAGGGACTACCAACCCATAGAAGCGCAACATCAAAGGGACTTGCGGCAGGAGAGATACTATACATCATTGAAGGGAAAAGGACCCCATAACACTTACCCATCTTAAGCAAAATCAAGGGTGGGAAACCTATTTTAATAGGTTCTCCACAAAACGATGTTCCCCCTCCTAACGATGGTGAGGAGGTGGTGTATCAGAACCTTCACTCTACGATTCGCAATCCTAGTTCTGATCCCCACGAACACCAAGTGTTCAATGAGGGAACACAAATACATAATGAGGACGGGTAGTCTGATCATCATCACGATTGGGGTCAAGACCATCAAAGAGAATGTAGGAAACATTGTCATGGTGATGGTTCTCCTTCTTCTTCACCTTCATCATCAGATTCACTCTCTCCTTCTATATTAGGACATAGTCATAAGGAACCAAACCATGAGGAGAAAGGTAAACATAGTGAGAAACCTCGACAAGAGAGTCGAGAACAAGGACAAGGGCATTCGAGAGAATCACAACATGGAAGAAGGGAAAGTAGGGAACCGCATAGGCATCATAGATGCTATAAGAGAAATGACCACGAAGAATCCCTACTTGTAACCCAAAACATGTTAGATATTACGAAGGCCGTAAGAATACCTACAAGGCATCAAAAAGATAGCAGGATCAAGAGACTAGACATTAATAATATCCCACGATTTGAGGGGGGATACAACGCTGATTCTCAGAATCATTTACAGGCATTTCATGATACATGTGCCTTGTAGAACATTGAGAACAAGTGGCAAAAATTAAAGTTGTTTCCAAGGACACTCATAAAAGAAGCAGAAAGTTGGTACCGGTCCTTAGAACCAGAATCCATTCAAAGGTGGAGTACGATGCTAGAACTATTTAACGATAAATATCAAATGTACTCCCGAGTGTCCAACCTGTGAAAGCAAATCCAAGGATGGAAGCAGGAAAACCACAAATCCTTGGATGCTGCCATGGGCCATTACTATGCACTATTATATCGTTTCCTAGGCCATGGTTACTTGCAACTGGATCAACTACACCATCTTGTAGATGGGCTAAGACATGAAACCAGGAGAACCCTTGGAACATATGCCCAAGGGAGATTATCAGAACTTAGGTCTCATCAGGTTCATAGATTGTTGGAGTAAGTAGCTAAGGAAAAAGGAGAGCTACATAAGAGAGAAAATGCAGAAGAGTACAACCGCGATCCTTCCCTCCGAAAGAGGGGAGTGAGATTCTGTCAAGAGGAGGAAGAGTCACCACTTGAAGAGTTGGTGAACAGAAAAACCTTGCCGCTCCAAAAATTAACAACAGAAGTGTTGGCTAAGGTAGATCAAATGTGGGACTCCTTAGATAGTAGATTTAAAACCGTCCTTAAAATTGTAGAGGAGTCTAAGGAGCGAAGTAGTGACTATGATAAAAAGAAGAAGAGGAATTTAGACCATGCACGTAACAAAGGTAAGGGTAAATTGGCCATCACCGAAGAGGTTGTGGATTTTGATATGGACAATGCCGGTGGATGTGAGATATGCCAGTATAACCATCATAAGGGATGTTGCCTAATAATCTCACATCTGCAAGAGTCTGGGGTGTATGCACTCAACCCAAGACTTAACAAACGATAGACACCCCGAAGGTTACCTTATCCCCAAGGTAACCCAAGGTAATTCTGTCAACCCTTAATATATTATCCAAGTGGAACTCCGCCACAACCTATTGAGCAACACCAGCAGTGGCAATACCCACAATCATGGGGGATGCCACCGCCAAGGCAACAATACCTTACTGGCAACCAGATCCATATGGCTATTACGTGCAGCAGTCGGTCTCTCTAAGTGACTCTATCGGTCATGTAACCCCACAATGTCACTACCAAGCTTGGGAGTATTATAGGACTCCTTCTCCTGGAAAAGACAACCCACAAACATACCATCCTCCGATAGCTCCACTACCACCCGCTCCAGCGATGCAAGGGGAACTCCCCACTCAACGGCAACAACGTAATGCTACGAGAATTGTAAATCTCCAACCCGCTACTGATTCTGACAACCGTACAAAAAGAAGACCTTTTTTCAGAACCAATAGTCTAAACAAGCTCTCACAATCATAAGCGGTTGAGTCTATAACCACTCCTCTATCAAATAAGGCTTCGAAGCTCCCTTCAAACCAAAAACAGAGCTCAATGCACACGGTTATATTAACACATACCATCACTGACTGGATCAAGGAAGACCACCTTCACAAGAAATTCTCACTTCTCTCCATAGTCTTATCTTTCTCATAATTTCTTTGTGGGTGACATTCCTTCATGCTTGGGAAGATGCACTTCTCTTGTGAGATTGTATTTACAGCATAACAGCTTGTCAGGTCACATTCCCTTTTCATTAGACAATCTCACATGTTTTGAAAAACTTCATCTCGGCCATAATAACTTGGTGGGTGAGCTCCCTCTATGCTTGTGGAAATGCTCTCCGCTCAGGTTTGTAAGTTTGCAATTCAATGCCTTCTCAGGTAGGATTCCCTCGTTCTTGGACAGTCTCTCTCATCTTCAGCATCTGAGACTGGGAGGTGCAGAAACTGATAACTTCACCGGCATTATTCCATCAGATCTAGGAAAACTTAGTGATTTAAAGCAACTTGGCATAAGTGGAGATAATCTGGTGGGCAGTTTACCAGTTGAGTTTGAAAATCTCACCATGCTCACATTGCTGACGGTGAATGGGAGGAAGCTCACTGGGAATCTGCAAATGCCTAAGCTCTGGAAACTCACAAGGTTGAAAAAACTATCCTGAGAGTAAGCAATTTCAGTGGTGAAATGCCATCAGAAATAAGCTATATGCAATCCCTGCAACATCGTACACCGGCTGGGAAAGTTGCAGGTGGTGGCGGCATCCCTGAAGAAGTCTGCAGCTTGACCCAACTCACATGGAAGTGGGTGGCCAAATTCCTCACTGCCTAGGTAACATGACACAGCTACAAGATTTGGAGCTTCTGGGTAACAAACTTCAGGGGGAATTTGCTGATATAATCCCAAATCTTGTTGCCCTAGAAACTTTAGATTTGTCTACAAATGCTTTCAATGGAAACATTCCCAGCCTTCGCATGTTAAAAAACTTGAAGCATTTAATATTGTTCAACAATTCTTTGAACTGGGGGTTGAAGGTTGAATTGCCATCTTCCCTGCAAACGATTTCTGCTCATTCTAATAATTTCTCAGGCCCTTTGCCGGAGTCTCTAAGGTACCGCACAAAAATGTACATATTGGATTTCAGAAGGAACAAATTATCAGGTCACTTGCCAAGTTATATAAGCAGAATGGAGTCTATGATGATATTAGATCTGGGTGTCAACAATTATTAAAAAGTAAAGAGCCCATGTTCCTACAAATGCAGAAGACCCATTCATCAAATGTTTCTTCGAAGACCTAGGCATCTAATGCCCCTGGTTATATCTTCAATAGCTTAGAAATTCAATTGTTTGTAACCTCCTGATGATATCTGGGTATGAGGTTTGAGAGTTATATGAATCTAGAAATTTCTAATTTATGGGGGATGGTTACTATTCCTCAGGTGAAAATTCAGTTTTAACGTGATTCATGTCAAAGAACTTGAAGTTCTTTTTCTGAGTCTCGTGGTCCATGTATACAGGCAAAAGTTGTTTCCGGTTCGAACAAATTAAAATTTCGCGGAGACATGACTATGTATCACATTGTGGATGTAGAGCATTTGTGGATGGTTCAGATTTTATATTGTTTCCTCATCGTTTCTAAGATGAAAGGCCTTTTATTTAAAATTTATGTTAAATATACCAGAATTATCTCACAATTTTCAGCTGTAATCATTATTACAATATCTGAACAATTTTTGTTCTTTGAAAACATTATGCTTTTGAATCCCGAGGAAGGCCCTCCTGAGTTTAATTGATATTATTTCAATTTGAAAAATTAAAAAGTCAACCACCTGACCTGATGCATTCCAAGTTCAATTACAATTATCCACAACAAGCATTTTTTTGTAATAAATAGCCTCAAAGATAAAACAATTGAGAGATCCATTTATGTGTAATTGTTCACATCTCGAAAACTCCACAAATTATTTGCAGAAATCGCCTGACTTAAAGCCGAGAATGATTCATAAGCTATTGTGGCTGTATTTGACAAAGTAGTTAATGAGTTCAGAGAGAAATTTGCAAACAGAATCTTATTTGTCTGTTGACATTGCATTCAATCTGCTGTGTGTACCGGAGAAGCCTGTGTTCCTAACTATCTATGACTCTGCCATGTTACAGAAAAACAGCGCTCAAAGACTCAAAGAACACAGAAAGATAAAACACCGAAAGAAAAATTCTTCCCATGCTACTTTGGTCTTAACAGTTGAGATAAACCAAAGTATTTTTAATAATGAGATTGTTTGATTAAACCAAAATCTATATTTAATCATAAAAACTGTAATGGTGCACCTAAATGTCGATCATTGCCCCTTTATCATTTTGCAAATGAATAATTTGTTTTTTAAATCCAAGCCTATATTTCACCATCCCTCAACTATGTATAAAGAAATATGACATAGTTGTTATGTTAAATGACATTGGAGAAAGCTATTATTTATAACGTTGAAAGTAGAGATGTGCATGTTTCCCTTATTTTATGGTTGCTGTGTGTTGCAAACAAATAGGTAATTAAAAAGTTCTGATGTCACCTTTTACCAAAGAAAAATATTTTGTCTTTAGGTCAGAATTGAACCTTGTAGAATCCTGACCTTGGTATTACCAACCAGGAAAGTAGTGAAATGATCTCTTTTCACAATCAAAATGGATGTATCCTTCTTCACATAAACCATCTTCTGAAGTTCATTTGCTGGCTTGCAAGAAAGCTCCAAGTTTTTATGCAAGTCCAAAAATGTTAAATGTAATGTAACAAAAGTTAGCAAAAATTTGTGGATAAAAAGCAAAATGAATGTTTACATTCTGATTGGAGGTGGCTTCCATTGTTTAGTTGATGTTTTCCTACAAACAAAAAACAGTTTTCCATATTAACCAGAGATGGTTTGTGTTTGATGATTAAAGACAAGTTTTATAGGTAGTAACTAACCATGTTCATATCCAATGATGGTTTGTGTTTGATGATTAAAGACAAGTTTTATAGGTATTATGGTTAAACACTTTTGACTTGCTTTTCCACATTTTCCTCCTCAGTATCTCAACATTATTGACCTAGTACACCCTCTTAGTCTTATCCACTTTGAATAAGGTGGTTTTAATGTTACATCTCTTGTTATAAGGTTATCCTAAATCTCTTTGTTCCTTTGTAGTTTTAATTTTAATTTTAGTTACTTAAGCTACGTTTTATCCTGTATTCATTATACAACCTGGCTTTCCCCCGAGTCTTTTTATTACCCTGAATAGTATAGAGCTGAGTTGTTTTCTGCTTAAAATATAATAACTCATTATTTGATGTATCAAAATATTTTTGTTTCTTAAAGTAGCTGGCCTATTAAGCTTTTTACTTGTCTCATATATTCCAAGCTAAGGTTATGCTCAAGGAAATTAGTAATGTAATTATTTATTTTATTTATCTGGTTAGAAAAATAACTTGCATTAAGGTATTTAACAGGATTCATCCTAGCCTTGTGCCAAAAAATAAGGTCGGCTAAAATTATATAACCTAGTTAGATCTTTTGGAAAGAGCTTGATAGTTGAAAGCCATGGAAACTGTTAGTCGCCCAGATTGCCCAGGAAAATTCTGGGAGCATAAACATGTTTCTTGACTCATTTGTTGTGAGTCACATACCCTAATGATGACACTTTCAAAATTAAATTTGTCAAAAATCTGTTTAAACAGGTTTTCTTGATCAGTAATTCGTTTCCATTAGGTAAGTTGCGTGAATGTGCAAATGAGTCAACGTTAAAAGTTGGAAAGAACATGGCATAATTATTCGTCTATCTCTTCATCCAGCTGACAAGCTTGAATCTATATCTAATATGGTTTGACATCGTGTCGATGTTATTGGGATAGGCCATGAGGGCAGGAATGTGAACATGATGGAATTTGTTGAAATCTCAGAAAGTTTAGGTGAAGGATAAAATTATTCGTCAGATCACATACATTGTTGGTCGGTCTCATCTATCTTGAGCATAGATGAGGTTTTTCAATGCTTTGGAAAATGCACTACGTAAAAGGATTTAGATTTTTCTTGGAAATTGCTTTTCGACAGCATTATCTTGTTCTTGGCAATTTCTCCCATGTTCAAATATTAAAATTGTTAGCATAGAAGGTCGTAATCATTACTGCGCTTGAAAGCAATCAATTTCAGGCGTAAAATCAGAAGATGGGCTTCTGCAATCCCAATAGTACCTTAAATTGGCAGAAAATTTACAAATTGCAGGTGTCTTCATTTACTGAATTCAAGAACAATTCGCTATGTTGAGTCATATTGCATTGCACTTTGGATTGGTCCTACTAATGCGCTTAAAGGTATGAAATTGTTGATTTTCACTAATTCTTGCGCCGTTGGTACGCTTGAAGTTCTAAGTGAGATGGGTGTTGCTGATATTAATGTTAAAGATTTGGTTGAAGATGGGAACGGAAGTGTTTTAGTGATTTTGGAGCCATTAATGTGCTTTAAAGGCCTAAACTGAAGCATTTTTGGGGATTTTATTGTCATCGATACATTTATACTTCAAGAACATTGTCTTCTTATTTAGTTCGTTGATTATATTGTTGATGATACATTTGAAGCCCTTGCAAGCGCTTGTGTCTCTGTTATTTTCCTACTTTTCTATGCATTTGGAGACTAAACAGAAAGGATTTTGTTGGTAATGCGTTCGAAGGTCTGTAAAGGAAGAACTTGATTCATGTTCTTTTTCTTTGATGCATTTAGAAAATTTTTTAAATCTGATTTCTAGATCGTTGATTGCAAAATTATAAAACTATGTGTTGTGACCAACTTCACCCATGCTAAGCATAGGGCGTTATTTGAACCAATTTAATTATAACAATTAATATAAAATTTAAAAATAAAAATAAGCCGACCTGTGCCTTTTAAAATAAAATAAAGTATGAACTTAAACCTTACTTTCCTGTGTTTTTGTCTGGGTGGCTCGTGCAGTTGACGTGGAAGGGCGGCTGCACTTAGGGTTAGGTTTCTGGTTTGTCTGCGCAGCCGCTATAAACACGGGGAAGAGGAAGGCTTCGGGGCGGAGGAGACTGGGGGTTCCAGGGTTCTGTTCGCTGCTGTCCACGCAGCCATCCATTCGCAGCCGCTGGTTTCTTCAGCTGCCGCCCGCGCAGCCACTGGTTCCTGTCCGCCGCCATCCGCGCAGCCACTGGTTCACTTGCCGCGCCATCGGTCCGTCTGCAGCCGCAACATCGGTGGGTCTGCTCGCCCGCGTCACCCTCTGTTTCTTTCCCTACGTCGCCAACTGTTCGACCATGCCCTCGTCGCCTTCTGTCCTGTCCGCCGCACGTGGCGCCGATCTGTTCGCTTGCCGCAGCACTGATTTGACCGTCTATCCGCCGCCCCGCGCATCTATTCTGTCTCCGCGTCGCGCCGTGCATCTGTTCTATCTCCGCATCGCGCCATGCATCTGTTCAGTCTCCGCCTGCGCTGCCACCCGTCGCTGCCGGTTTCTCCCCCCGCCGTCGCTGGTTTTCGGCCGCCACCCGCGCCCGAACAGTTTGTTTCACGTGCTCCCGTTGACGCCCTCTGTTCCTCTGGCTTTGCCACCCGCGCCCGCAGCAACGCCAACCCTGTCGACGCTGTTTGCGCTGCGTGGCCTGCTTGCTGCACTGCCGTCGCTGACTCCTGCCACCCTGCTCCCGTTGACGCCCTCTGTTCCTCTGCCTTTGCCACCCGCGCCCGCAGCAACGCCAACCCTGTCGACGTTGTTTGCCCTACGTGGCCTGCTTGCTGCACTGCCGTCACTGACTCCTGCCACCCTGCTCCCGTTAACGCCCTCTGTCTACCACGTCCCCGCACTGCTGCGTCACCCTGCCGCATCGTTGGCTTCTCCTGCAGCGTTGCCACCTCTCTGCTGCCGCCGTGCCTGCCGCTACGCCTGCCGTTGCTACATCGCGTCTGCCACCTGCTGCGCCTTCTGTTCTGTCCGCCGCATTGTTGCACGCTCCGCAGACACTGTTTTCTTCACCGCGCTGCTGGTTTTTCCCACTGCCGCCGCTGTGCATCCTTCTCCTGCAGTGGTGCACGTACTTGCATTTCCAGCGGCTTGAGAGCTTGCATTCCCCATGGCGTCGGAAGTTCGTAGTCTTCTTCCCACGGCTACAACACGCAGATCCTCGTCCTGTTGCTAGACGATAATTATTTATTATTTTATAAATTGCACAAACTATTTTAAGTTCCTCAAATATTAAATTAAATTGAAGTATTTAAATATCACATCAAATTTAAGCTTTTATTTTATTTTATTTTGTTTTAAATACTGTTATTATTGTTCTGTCACATTGCCCTTTCCAGCTGAGACTATTCCCGGGTTTTACCCATACGGGAGGCGCCCTAGGCGATAGTCTCCTAAAACGAGTTTTCACAAGTGATCGCGTGTCCAAAATTTACGCATCAACACCTTTTTGGTGCTAGAAGGAGGGCAGTTTCTCAACCTTTTCTCTATTTTCTTTTCATGTTTCTTTTTCTTCAAAAAATATAAATTATCATTTCTTATTTTTGTCTATTTAATTTCTGCCCCTTTATTTTCAGTTTTACTGCTTTATTTTAATTTCAAAATTTATATTCTAGCAATCCTTTTAAATTTATTTTCCTGAAATTTAATTTAGGTGATTTAAATTATCTTACTTTTTATTTATTTTCCTGAAATTTTACAATTTCAATTTTCTTTTAAAAATTTTAAAAAATCAAAATATAGTATTTAAATGTTTTTTTTATTTTCTTTAATTTTCACAGTTTATTAGCTTTTGTTATTTTTCATTTTATGAGTGACGTTTCTTGCGGAGTATCCCAACAGAGAACTCATACTCCTACCCCTAGTCAACCAGTTACTCGTCAATCTACTTCGAGAAAACAACGAGCTTCA